>JAJLRX010000279.1:0-35879 GCA_030567275.1 Hanseniaspora lachancei | reverse complement strand
TAGGCTTCAGAACCAGGTTTTCCCCAGAGTGGATGATGTCTATAATACAACTTGGTCGGATACTCTCCAGTGATTTCATGTACTCTCTAGCAGTTCCTCTGAATGCCTCTGGAGCATAAGTGCACTCTGTTGAGAAATAGTCCAGTTTCTTGTAATGGGCATAAAGCACAATTTCCTTTTGGTATGAGTACTTGAACGGCTTTGATCTTTTCACGGGCGAACCCTCGGATGATGTCATGATGGCTGTGGACTTTTCCAATCTGTTGACATCTCCTCTCAGTATGTTCATCAAAACCGTTTCAGCCATGTCGTCGGCATTGTGGCCCGTGACCACATGCTTGATTCCAAGCTTCATGGCTCCCCTATCCAGGGCCTGTCTCCGGAACACACCACAGTAGGTACACGATGATCTGACTCCCGCACAGGCAACAATCTCATCCATGGTCCAGTTGTACAGTTCTCTGTATGATATGATTTCCAGGGGCAGGTCGTACTGTTGCTGGTTTCTTTTCACAGTGGCCAGTGAGTCGTCTCTGTACCCAACAATACCCTCGTCAATGGACAGCAGGGTGATGTGGATGCCGTAATTGTACTCGTCATTCAATTTCTTCAAAACATATGCCAGAACAGTGGAGTCCTTCCCTCCAGAGGCACCCACGGCCACCTTTTCTCCTTCAAAAAACAAGTTATTGCTGATGATTGTGTTGTGGATTTCCGTTTCAAACACCTTGTAAAAGCATTCCTTACAAATCTTCATCAGATTTTTCGGTCTTTTGAGGATAGCCTTTCGGGAATGGCATAGCTCACATAATTGAGATACTTTTAGATTAACTGTTTTATTAACAGGATCAGACGGAGGTGTAAACATTGCCTTCAGAATTAATGCTTTTGTTCAGTTTGGTGAACTACTGATTAAGCTATAGAAGTATAATTGAATTTCTCGTAAGTTAAACTAAATACCTAATGAAGCCATCTCAATTCATCTAAAGTTGTTAAGGTTAAAGAAGTGAAAAAAAAAAAAGATAAATTTTATTTGGCTTCAAAAAAAAAAAAAAAAAAAGAAAAAAGAAAAAAGAAAAGAAATGAAAACATATAAATAAGAGGACAAATCAACGCACGTGATTATCAGCATTCATCCACACAATAATAAAAAAGTCAATTACAACACATCAGCAGTATATAAAAACAAACTGGATCATCAGAGGTTATTATATTTCTCTGTTTTGTCATGTGCTTTCTGTATCTTGGCACCGCTTCTATCAATGTCAGTCTCCATCGAGCTCAACAATTCATTTTGTGAGAGCAATTCTTCGTTAATGGCCAAACTCAGCATCTTCTGCTTCACAACGGTTTCTCTCAAGCTTTCCAAGCTTTCTTCCTGACTGTTCAGATCATCCTTTTGATTCTGAAGAGCTTGTCTCTTAGACCCCAGTCTTCTTCCCGCTGTGGGCTTCACAACATCGTATTTTTTATTTGGTTCCGGATTGATCTTTTTGAACAGTAAGTTTTTCTTCATGTTGTTCTCTTCGTTTTCCTTGATCGGATGTGATAAAGCACTTGATCTTTCAGATACTTTATACTTCAATCCCTTGAACTCCTTTTGTCTTTTTTTTCTATCTAACACACTATCAGTGTCCATGATGCCTGATTCCAGTTTCTGTAGTAATAATCTTACATTGATGATTTCCTTTAAGTTTTTTTCCCGTGCCTCATCTGATTCATCCATATTGTTCAAAATATCATCTATACGTCTATACAGGCTCCACCAGTCTTTATTGCTTGAGCTCTGTCCCTTTTGATCCATGTATATGTCTGACAACTTTGTTTCATCATCAAACATGTGGCTGACATCCACACCCTCACTTATGTGGTCATAACAGTGGTTGAAAAAGATCCTTGTGATTATGCACTTTCTCCACTTATCATCATATGGGTCACTGAGTAAGTCATTCAGAAAAAGCTCCAGTTTTTTTCTTCTATACCGTACAACATCCTTGTTCAGGGAATCCTGTGGAAGAATGTTTTTAAAGGAACAAAGAGATAAAAAACTGTTACTTTTCGCATCAACACTGGTAAAGTTCTCTTTACGCTCAGGAAACTCATATGGTATTTTACATTTAAACCTGGCCTCTAACTGTTCCTTAAGGTTAATGAAGTCCGAGTATCTTTTCTTAATAACGTTCTTGTTGAGTAAACGATCATTGTTGTTCACAACCTGATACACAGATAGGTGATATAACGTGTATGCATTGGTGGGGTCAGCTGAAGTGTTTGTTATTTTCAAATGCAATGTCATAGCTTATTACTTGTTTGGTAGACGTGAGTGACCTTCAAAACTAGGAGGAAATGACTAAGGAAACGACGATGTGAGTCTTATACACATAAAAGACTACATTTTGATATTGGAGCTTTTTTTTTTTTTTTTTTTTTGAGGGGAAATTCAAAAAAATGAAGCTATAGCAAAAAAAAAAAAAAAAATTAAAATAATTGTACAGAATTATATCATACATTACAGTTATTCTGGTAGTTCATTGAATAAACAAAACAAAAAAGATAAAGCATATAACGAGTAAGTAAGCAGTGTTATATAAAATACTAACAACATTGACCTGAAGAACTTGATTTTTTCTCCTTATCACTCTTTGTCAAAGACACAGTGTTTCCAGCACCAATCGAACTGCTATTATTTTTGGGCATTATTTCCATGCCAGTTTGGTGTTTACTATTTTCGTAGATTGTTGTTATCAACTCAGTGAATGCCTTCTCGACGTTTTCATTTGAGAGAGCAGAGGTTTCAGTGAAAAGCAACTGATTGTTTCTGGCAAACTCCTGTGCCTCCTCAATTGGAACAGATCTTTGGTGCTGCAAGTCCTTTTTGTTTCCAATCAATCCGATAACAATGTCATTGTTTTCCAAGTTGGTACTCAAAATATTCAGCCAGTCCGAGCAGTTTTCATAGGTCTTGGTGTTTGTGATGTCATAAACTATCAATGCTCCAACAGCTCCCCTGTAGTAGGCCTTTGTTATAGCTCTATATCTTTCCTGTCCAGCTGTATCCCATATCTGGGCCTTTATGATTTTACCATCAACCTTAACAGCCTTGGTGGCAAACTCAACACCAATTGTAGACTTAGAGTTGATTTGGAAGTCGTTGTTGGAGTATCTCGATAGCAAATTAGATTTACCTACTCCAGAATCTCCAATAAGTACTAGCTTGTAAAGAAGATCGTAGTCGTAGTTGTATTGATTATCACCAGTATCAGACATATTTTTTTTTTTTTTTGTGTAGATCTTTTATTTTATATTTTATTTTCTTGCTTGGTGTATAATCTGTTTTGATGAAAATGTTACAAACAAAATGATATCTTTTATTAAAGTTTTAAAAAAGGGGGACTTTATAATGTTTTTTTTTTTTTTGTTTATTTTCAATATATGAAAAAAAAAATTTTCCTTCTTAAAAAAAAATATATCAAATTATGCCACATAGCAAATTTGGATAACACTCAAACCTCTAAATTTAGTACACGAATTTGTGAAATAGACACACAAAACACCCAAATAGGTAAAAATATCACTATATATAGGTTCCGGGTAATATACACGCTTATTCCTCCAGAGACACTCTCTTTTCTTGAATGGGACTTAAATCCACATCATGCTGATTATCATGTGTTTCAACAGTATCATCAAGATGCTTTTTAAAGAATGTTATTGTCTTGTTCTTGATACTAACCTTGTTACTCATGGGTTTATCACTTCTAGCTACCAATCCTACTGGTTTATGGAAAAACTTATGATACTTCATTTTTTGTTTATTTCCAAATAATCTCTTAGGCACTGGCTTTTCATGACTTTCGTTTTTGTCATCAAACTTTGCATCCTCTCCCTCAGATATTGTAAAGCTTCCTAATGACAAATTGGATTTTTTGTTCTTCAAACTGTACGAGTTTTTATGATATCTCGTGTTTTCAACATAATCTTCTTCATCGTAATCCTCTGGAATTTCATTAATTTCCGCAAGTACCAAATCATCTTCAAGAGCTGAGTCATCATTGATGGTCTCCTCCATATTAACTGCTCTTGAGTTCAAGGTTTCATCATTCATTGCATCTTCATCCTCCTCCTCAATGAAAAACAAATCACCCATTCTTCTCGGTATTGATGAATCCAAATCTGTGTTCAGATCATGATACTTCAGTATATTTCTAGGTGGCAAGTTAACAAGATTTGCCTTAGGGGATTGAACCAAGGGAGAAGTACTCAATGGATCATCATAAATTGCAGAAATGCTATTCATCCCATAAAATTGTGCATATCCAAATTTTTTCTTTTGCGATACAATGGGTGACTTTGTTAATATATTGCTGTACACTGGCGACAATATCTTGTTACTTGGTGTGTTTGGAAATAATGCTGTATCCCGTGATACATTTCGCTTTGATGAATTCATGAACGTGTTCTTTTCCTCCTCTGGTATTAGTTCATTCATTTCTTCAACTAGCTCACCTAGCTCATCATCATAATCATCCAAGGAGGCACTGAACATATATCTCTTGGCACAAGCAGGAGATTTGATTTTTTCTTTATTTTCTTCATCATCATCAGATTCACTCAAACTAAACAGGTCATTATATCTAGTCACCTTATTTGTCTTTTTGAAATTATCATTACTTTTTATTTTGACAGCCTTTGGAGTATCGTCAACATCCTCATCATCCGAAATGTCAAATAAATCATTGAATTTCTTTGTATTGTTGTTAGCACTTTCAGCATTTGGCGTTACCAGTGAGTCTTCTAGTGCATCATTGGATAAATCAGTTTGTAGTTCCGGTAGCTTCCCCATTTCTTGCTTGTCTTTGATCTTTTCGCCATAGTAAGAATCATCAATAGTGTCCTCTTCCTCATCAGTTATGCTTGCTCTACTGGAAAATTCTCGCACAGATACATGCTCCTCTTCATCATTGATGCTGTGTCCACCCCCCTCACTACTTTGTTCACTTATCTGGGCAATGGTTGAAAAGCCCATTCCAAAGGTATCTTCGCATTCATCAGACTCATCCATTTGATGATTTTGCCCCTCATTTGGATAATCTTCCTCATCATTTAAAAAATCACGGTCACACATACCATTGTTCAAGTCAAAGTCCTCATCAATCACATCATCAAAATAGTTTATCTCATTATTATTTTTGTTTTTCGAGTAATATTTAACAGATGCGGTCCTGCCTTTGAATTGAAATGAAAACTGTGATGATTCCGACATATCACTTGCTTCTGAGTTCACGCTATTGGTTGCCGAGGCTGATCGGTCTCTATTGTTCTTCGTATTATTACAGCTATTCTCTCTGAATAGACTTGGTGGATATTGATGCTGAGGTTTTTTGAATACAAACGGAGTCTCCATTTGTATTTCATTACTTCCACCAAGCAGTGTTTTAGAATCATCAAATTGCTTCTTGAGCATCTCCTTGCTTTGTTCATAGCTTTCTTCATCAGGGCCGCTCAACAAGTTTCTTATTTTGTAATTATCATCTTCAGACACCAACGTTAGGTTGTTTTTTTTCATAATGGTGCCCTTTTTGATAGGACTTTGAAATAGGTTTCCATTGTGTATTTTCTCGATCATTTTCTCATCCTCCACTGAATCCACTTGAATGTTAAGAAACTGCTCATTAGATAAAATTCTTGCAGCTCTGTTATGTTTTCTCTTTTCATCAATTTTGCTTTTGCCATGAGCATTGGTGTTAAATTTATAGTCCGGTATAAATACATGTTTATCGTCAAATAATGTTTCTATATCCATGTTTTCGTTGCTACTAACAGATGTCATTTTCAAAGGGGATGTAAGTGGTGTACCATCAGTATTATTCAGCTTGATTATCATGTTGTTCTTTTTTTTACTTGAGGAGGTACCCCATTCATGTGTTACAGTGCCTTTTATTACAGGTAAGCTTTCTCTTAACGATTCAATAGATGCATCGGAATCAATGGATTTTCGCTTATTGGAAGAGTTAAAGAAATTGATGTTGTTTTGAAGATGTGAACTTGTAGAGCTTGGTGATATATTCAGAGATCCCTTTTCCGCAGAAGAATGATTCTTCTTTATTCTCATGTCTTTAAACATATATCCAGTATTTATGAAAGAAAAACAGATAGAATATACTAAAGTTACAGCGATAAAAGTTAAAGTATATAGTCAAGTAAAAGACTGATATTGGTTTTAGTTTTCTTGTATTATAAGTTTCTTGGTAGTTCCTTAGAATAACAAATATATCTACAATGGGTACTACTTCAACATTAATTAAGAATATGATATTTATTGTTTCTATAGAAGCGCTTAAATCTGCAAGGAAACAAATGTGGATTTTTTAGTGAGCAGGTTAATCTTGTAAAAAAAAGGGAAATGTTAATTCCGCATAAGGTTTCAAATAAAAAACATTTTTTTAATCACTTTAAAAAAAAGTATTATACGATATGGTTTAATGACAATCCATAGCAACATTATCACTCATGACAGACATATTGAGGTAAGTAAAGACTTTGAAGAGAAATGTGACAGATCCTCGAAACCTTGTTTTACTGTGAAATGTTTAAAGCTATAGGCAACACTGCAATATCAGTGCATTTATTTCTACACAAAATAAATGTATACATAATCTTAATCCTAAAGCTACTTTAACTAAGCATTAAAAGACTCACAATCCCTTTCTTTGGAAAACACTGGCTAGCTTTTTCTTATTTTTGGATGAAAACAGAGATCTAGAATCATCTCCAGATCTAGAACTATCATCTTTTTTCTTCCCTAAACCAAAGAGCTTCTTACTTTGAGTGGCATATAATGATAGAGTATCCTTTTTGTCTCCATTGGCTAGCTCATTCTCTAGCTCCAACTGTCTTATTTTTTCCTCTTCCTTTTCTTTCAACATGTTTTGGTAGGTGGATAGTTTTCTCATTAATTTCAGAGCCATTTCTGGTTGTATTCTTGGATATATCTTCATTCTCATATTAGCAAAGTTTTCATCAATTCTACCTGTCTTTATCAACTTGATGTATTGATTGATTTCATCAAAGGTGGACGTCAGAGACTCTTTTGAGGTAACGTCATCATTCTTGAATATTACATCATTGAACAATGCACCAATAACAGATTGTAAACAATTGATATCGGTTTCAAAGTTCAAAACAGCTTGAGGTGTGATTCTGTCGGGTGTATCATGAATAAATATTTTCATGAATCTATCCGTTAAGATATCAAACTCTCTAAAAATTAGCAAAGTTCGGATTTGTGGAGGTAAGTTTATCAGTGTTGATGTAAACATCATTTCCAAGAATTGAGCAATGTCAGATATTATCAAATTAGGTTCATTATACACCTTCTCGATCGTCCAATCTATTTCAATCATCTCAATTAAATCTTGTACTTTAGAATCAATCAAGTGTATCAACTTGTTTTCAATAGAATCCCTCAAATCATTCATTTTATCACAAGAATTCAACTTGAAATTTTTGTTCAATCTCAAGGTTCTCACCAACTTTGTAGACATTTCTAAAGTGGCCAAATGGAAATACTCCAAATTAATGTAAATCTGGGACAAAGCCTCTCTACTAGTGGTTGTTAGCTTTTGTTCAAAGTTGTTAATAACAGAGTCCATGAAGATTTTGTCTATCCCTTCAACAACTTTTTTCTTAAAATCCAGTGTTAAATTCTCAAAGTTATAGTAGTCTATGAACTTAACCATATTCGATTCAATTTTTCTCAACAAGGAACAGGTCATTGGATACAGCGGAGAGAACGGTAAACAAACCAAGAAGTCAGCATTGTTGGATGTGTTGATAACTCCGTTTTTTATGAGGTTTTGGTTTTCAAATGCTTCCATGTCTTCATCTTTGAACCAACACAACTTCAAAATCTTGCTAAATAACTTCTTTTCATCTAAGTTCAGTGGCATGAAATCATCATCATTTAACAAGTTTTTAAAAGATACATCGAATGTTGCAAACTCTTTTAATGTGTACAGCTTGAAGTTTTCAAGTTGTAAATCCAATAAATCATTGTAATATAGATTGTTTTCCTTGAATGCAATAATCAAAATGGCTAAATTGTCATTCATCTGAGTGTAAAATTCTGAATTATTGAGATTATTGTTGGTTATGTATAGAAACACCTCATCAACAAATGTACCTAAAAATTGCTTCCAGAACCCATAAATGTTTAAGGAATCATTAAACACATGATCCGTCTTTTCTTCAATATAAGTTTCAAATCTTATTAATCCTATTAACTTGTGAACGTATGTAGTAAATTCTTCTACATCCTTGAAGAAGGATTTTTTGTTCAATGTGTTTCTATTTATATCTTTTTTAGTTGTTTCATCATTCATATTATCATCCAAAACTAAAGGCTTGATTAATTCCTGTTTGAAAGCCTTAAAGATTTTTTGGCACTCCAATAGCAGTTGATCCAGTTCCGTTGTGCCCCCTAATATTTGTTGAGTTTCTGTCAAAGAATTGGTTGTATCGTACTCATCAAATAATTTGAACACTTGAAGAGCATCAAAAAATGGAATCAAATTATACCATTTTTCCAGGCTCAGTAACTCCGTTTGAACAGACTCAAAATGAGGATCATCAATAAAATTGACTCTCATCAGCTTTTCCATTTCTGAATTAAATTTCAAGTTCATAGCATCCTGGGTTGCATTCATCTTCTTAAATATCATGTTTTTGGATAGAAATGTTTTCCAATTTTTTAAGTATCCATTGTAGAATAAATCCTGATACATCAAACCATATCTTTCAAACTTCTTGTCAAGTTTAGGATTCAATGATTCTTTCAACTGAAGAAAAATCTCTGTTTTGATTTTTTCCTTTATGAAGATTATTCTATCCTTGAATAATCTCATGAAATCAAATTTAGTCGTAGTTGTCAATGATTTGTTTAGATATATTTCCAATGTCTTTAGTGTATTCAACGCAGCAATATAGTTTTTGGAGTTGTTGATAAGATCATTACAGTTGTTGAATAGTTCTAAGATCCCTAATAAGTTTTCTATGTAACTGCTACAAGCCTTTAGTTTATTATCATTTGTGCTTAATTTATAACTTTTTTCTTTAATCACCAATAGGTTTTTAATTTCATTGTTTAAATATTCATCTAGATTTTGTAGATTTTCAGCTAATTTCAAACCATCTATATCATCTTGTAAATTATACAGTCTATCAAAGCATTGATTTATTTGCTTGAAAAAAACAGGATTTTTTGAAAGTATATCGTTATCTTCTAAAAACTGTTCCGAATCAACCTTTAAAGATTGTACAGCTTCTTCGAAATCCCCCTCTTCAATAAAATCATTAATGAAAGGAACCCAAGAGTCAAAGTCAACATCATCGGAAATCAAATCCTCGTTGTTTATAGTTTGTTCAATAAGCAAATTCTTAAAGTCTTTGTATACTCTAGAGTTTGAAACATGGTTGTTTTCTGAAGGCAAATTGCTTTGAAAAATATCAGTGTTTGTTTCAAAGTTATGTTTAGTAAAGTCAATCAAACCTGTTTTATCAGCAACCATTTGAAATGTGTATAAGTGTTTTGGGGTATCCAACCTTACAATAATAAGTTTTTTGAATTGTTTACTACGTAAACACATGAAATCAAATCATGAAAAAATAAATAAAAATAAATAAAATAACACAACAAAAGTAATATGAAGAAAGAAAAATTTACCGAGAAGTCACGTGTAGCATTTCTTTAAATAAACAAAATGACGATCAAGAACATCAATATAGTATACCGAGAATAATATTGCTTAAAAGCATATCCTGTCAAATCCAAAAAATTATATAGTACTTATTTATTTGATTCAAAATTTATAGAAAATTATAAATACAAAGCAGTTTATTCAGCTAAGTAGTACAGGTAAGAACCCAATAACTTACCACCGTTGACATAGTTTTCTAAATCAATCTTTTCATTAATACTATGAGCACCATCGTTACCTCTACCACATGGAATCAGAACAACAGAAGATTTTAGTTGCTCTTCAAAAGTCAATGTAATTGGAATAGAACCACCTTCTCTGGTTAAATCTGGTTTTTGACCCCATACCAATTCAGTGGCCTTGGAGGCTGCAGTGAAAGATTCATTGTATGGATCACTGTACCAGTAAGCACCGTCATGAATCAGTTCACAAACCATGGTGTTTTTAGAGTTCAACTTGGCAAATTCCTTGTTAACATGATCAATAACTAAGGCATCCAACTTGGCAGAATCAATGTGTGGAACAGTTCTGATAGAAAATTTACCTGTACAGGTAGCTGGGATAACAGTTTTGGCACCTGGACCGGAAAAGGCATTTTCAATACCATGAACAGATAATGAAGGCATTCTCCATCTGTGCATCAAAATGTCCTCCTTGTTGTCAAACAAACAAGTGTTTGAGTTTGAAGACTCATTAAACTCGTCAATGGAGTATTTTATAGACTTGTAAATTTCCTTTTCGTCTTCAGTGACAGGGGCAACCATTTCCTTAACACCTGGAATCAGGATTTCACCTTGAGAGGAAACCAAGGTGGATAGCAATTGAACTAAGTCAACCATTGGTTCAGCAATACAACCACCAAAAACACCTGAGTGTAAATCAGCCTTTGGACCGTTAACCTTGATTTGATAATAGTTACAACCTCTCAAACCATAGGTTAAAGCAGGAGTGGTGGTGCCTAACCAGTAGTTGTCTGAAATGGCAACAGCATCAATCTTGGAGCATGTCTTGTAAAAGTAACCAGAAACTTGAGCTTGTTCTTTGATCAACTTTTCTAAACCAATGGAGCCAGATTCTTCCATAGATTCAAAACAGAAAATTAAATTGACTGGCAATTCCTTGTTTAGTTGTTGGTGGGCTTCAATCATATTTAACCAAGCTAACAAAGGACCAGTGTCATCAGTGGAACCTCTTCCAATCAACAAGCCCTTTTCCTTATCGTGATGTAAAACGAATGGTTCAGTATCCCAACCATCTTCAATGGAAGCAGGTTGAACATCCATGTGTGCGTAGACAACAACAGTTTTTTTGGTAGGGGACGTACCTAGTCTGGCCAAAATAACAGGTGGCAATGGAAGACCAGGCTTTTCTTCGCCCAAGTCAAATTGTTGGATATCAGTACAGTTCAACTCTTCTAATAGGGATTGTACGTAATCAGCTTTTCTAAAACACTCATTTCTTAAGGATTCATCAGCAGAAACGGCTTTGAAGGAAATGGCCTTTGCTAATTTGGAAATGTTAGATTCTGTGTTTTTATCTAGTTGTTCAAAGATAGGCTTTAATTGTTCAGGAACAGAGGACATAGTATATTCTTTATGATTATGTGGTGTTGATATTATGCTATTTTGATGTGGGTTATACCTTCTTTTCTCTTTCTATTATAAATAGAATGAACTAGTAATAAATTAAATTAATATAGCATATTTTGTTGAATTCTTTTTTAAGAAAAAACTTGAAAGGCATCCAATTTTTTAGTTTGCAAAAAGCTACAGAATAGTGTACTCAGCAATGTAGAAATTGACAACCTTTTTTCTTATTTTTTCCTTAAAAATGAAAAAATAGTGGTACAGTTTTTTTGACACATTCCATTTTGGGAGAATGGGTGAATGAAAGTTAAAGTAATGATAGTACCATACGCTACCGTTATTCAAATTATGATATACAAAACCATGATAAAGTTATTCTTATTATTACTTAGATTTTATCATTAACTATCAACAAAAACATATTAGATAAACAGTTTGACCTTCATGCAAGCATTGGTACAGCAAAAATAGGGTTACTACTTACATAAAACTAGAAGCTAAATTTGTGTTGTTATGATTCAATAAGCTATAAAAAGTGGTACTAAGCAAGAAAAAATAAAAAAATCTGCATATCATTATTATGTGCTTATTTGCTAACCCAAAGAAATAATATTAGACTCCACCACACAGTTTTAAAAACACTACAACACGTAAGGAAGTCACAAGGTTAAACTATATAATACAATGGATACTAAAAACAACAACAGACAAAAATTCAGGCAAAATCAAAAGTTCAATAACAAGAAAAACTATTTATATAAGAAGAAACATGGCATACTAGAAGAAAAGGTACACTCAACAGATGAAATTTCATCTGGCTCTGATGATGAAAGTAAATTCACTAGAAGAGCTGTCAATGATAACAGTAAAAGATATGATCAACAACTTGAACAAGACACTGAAGAGTACATCCAACACAAGAAGCTAATACAACATTTGGAAGATGAGGAGTTCAAGAGACAACTTAAACTGCAAAATGACTTTATACAAAACGAGTACGAACATAGGAGGACGCAAAATAAAAAACCATACACAGAAGATGAATTGCTGAATATGACCACTGATAAGTTGAATGATTTATTGCTGAACAAAGAGCCTAAGATTGATACTGACTTCAAGTCCAAACTGTTCACCAAACGAAATGATCCCATCAAACCTATCAAGAAAGAAAAGGAGCCAGTAAAGGATGGAAGAGCAAGAAACATACCAGCTATACCAACATCTATAAAATCATCTGTTGAAAAAGGAGAAAAGAAGCCTAGAAAGCTAAGGGCATTGGATGCCGATGAAGAATTTTTAGATTCCCTTCTATAAGTTAGTGTGCTTATCGGACATAAAAAGGGTGCTTGATTAATGTTTTTTATTTGTATTTTTTGTATTTTTATAAACCAATCCACCATATTTTTTTTTTGAATATACTGATAAATTCTCAAAACCCTGCTCTTTTCCAGTATTAACAACACTTTGCATTAATAGATCTATAGAGATAAAAGGAAAAAGAGGGCCCAAACATATCAGTATCCCAAGACAAACACATTATATAAACGATATGACTACTGAAACTCTTATAAGCAAATTACCTACCAACAACATCAAGGTTTTACCACCAAGATCATATATCAAAGATGTTCCTGAAAGAAAAACAACATCCATAAATTTTTCACCATTACACAAAAGGGAAAAGAAGATTGCTCAACTTAAGGAGCAAGCCACTTTTGAGTCATATGCTCCATTCAAGGAAATCCCATCCATTGCCATGATGTCATACTTTGCAGGAAACCAGATATCCTTGATGTCACTGTTACAGCTTTTGCAAGTTCTTAAAACATCTTTAAGTGGATTGATAAGCAGTTATGATTTTTTGAATAGATACAAAGAACTTGAAATTGACATTTGGCCCATTTACTTCATATATTTCTTGGGATACACATCACTTTCAGGTTTTGTTTACTGGAAAGGTGGCAAAATGGGGTTGTTTGATTGGGATGATGAATGGGTTGCTTTAAAGGAAATACCACAAAGATTATTCAATGAGTTTGTTATTTAGTTATTTTATATATGAGTGATGTACTATTTTTTGGAAGCAAAGATCTGGTTCAAGTTGAATTTCTTGTAATCCTTCCAATGTTGTTCATCTACAATACTTATTCCTATATTACTTTTGAAGCACTGAATAATTAGCAGTTTATCATAGGTTTTGTAATTTATAGTTATTTTTGCATTCAGGTCACGTAATTTAGAAGTCGTTATTTTCATTATGTGATCTCTTTCAAGAACTTGGAACAATCTTCGGGTGATATCCACAGAGAATGCTATGTTTTCATTTTGTTCACTCTTTAAATTTTGCTTTCCAATGACTCTTTCAATCAATTTTTGCAAATTCTCTTCACTAGCTGAACATGAATCTGAAATTGGAATGATTTTTGAACAGTATCTAGTTTTCTTTGCATTATTTTCAAAGGCATCTTTCAGGATTTCCAATGCAAGAACAACTGGATCGATAGTTCTATGTACCTTTATAAATAGAAGACATTCCATTTGAAGCTCTATGAACACAAATGGGCTAACCTTTTTATCTGTTTTAGATTTTTGTAAATCAAGTAGTTCCTTCTTCATTTGTTCTTCAAAGTCTAGTTCCTTTTCGTCTTCAGTATCCTCTGTTATTGGGCTAAATACTTTCCTCTCTAATAATTCTTCATATTTATCTTCAAGTAAATCGAGGATCTCTAGCTTTGCTCTTCCTTCTTTCCCTCTATCACAAGACACATATATACCCTTGGTATTAGGTTCTAGGTGAGTTTGAGCCTTTGCATAGTTGTATTTGGCTTTTTTTTTAGTTGGCCCATCGGAACCTTGTTCAATAGATCTCTTTGACATTTTATATATTCAATTATATCCTATTTTCTACTGGAACTTTTAGAAGAATTTGTACCTTTTTAGTATAAAATTATTAATATTCTTTACAGTGTGATTTTCGATGTTTATTGCCTAACTCATTTCTTACTGAAAATTTACATAGATTACACTTGATTTTCTATGAAAAGAATACCATTTGATGAAGCATCCAAAAAAAAAAAAAAGTTAGAAAAGTAAAAACAATTTGTTAGCAAAGGAAATAATGTTTATATCCGAAGAAATAAAGTAGGCTAATCAACAAATTAAATAATTACCGTCTTTTAGCAAAGTATACTATGACTGGAATGTACAAAACAGCTAGGCCGCCAGTACAATAATGGTAACATTTATCTACACCAAACAATGTTAGCTTGTTCAAATACAAACAGTTCAAGCATAAGATAACTAGTTGCGTCATAACATAAACAGGCACAACAATGGCTTGTATGATATATTTTCTGATGAACGTCTTATGAATTCTTTGTTTGAATATGTTGTTAAAATTGTCATACATTTGCCATATACAGTAGCTCAATAGCATTGCATAGTAATACCAGTTTTTAAATACCTTTATGTCAGTAACCTCAGTGATTATCATGTATGCATTGTAAGATGACATCAACAATCTGATGATTTTCCTGGAGTTTATGTTCTTGAAATGGAATATTAACAGCGATACAAGCACTTCAAATGCATTTATAGAAAGAAAAGTTCTTGATATTGCATAGTTTATGTCCAAGTGAAAGTATTTGTGGTTTAAAAACAATAAAAGCATACCTAGCCTTATGGAAAACGACAAGTATATCAGAAAAGAAGATATTCTAAATAATTGGTAGAGTTTGATAGATGTACTAGATAACGCCATATTATATACTGATTTATATTTATTATTATTGAAGTAGAAATATGATATATTTTGATCACTGTTTGGCTAGAGGAAACAGAATTATATCTCTATACATATCTATTTTTTTAACATATTAGTTTCTTTGATTTGTGTATTTTGTTTATCATGTGTAAAAAAAAAAATAAAAATACAAAAAGTACATCTTTTGAAGGATCATCTCTACAAATGTAATAGAAAAACAGAGCTACATATTGCTATATAAAATTGTTTACATAACATTCTTCGAAAAGCTCTTATTCAACAAAAATATATATAATTATATAGTTTGCAAAGGATCATGATCCATTTCACTTACTAAAACATCACAGCTTTCAACTTCATCGCAAGCAGCAAAGGACTTTTCAAGTAAAGGCTTCATGACATTTCTCAAATATGCCCTTTCGGAGTTTGAGTGGTTTACGATCACTACAATTATTCCCATTTCCTTGTATCTCAAAACAGTGTGGTGATCCATTTCACCAGTAACTATCAAATCACAGTTCTCCTTCAATTTACCGAACACTGAACCTCCTGAACCAGCACAAACAGCTACAGAGGACACGTTTATATGTTCCAGGCTGAAGGATCTTGATTTATCAGGCAACGCGATTTGTAAAAACTTAATTTTTAATCCCTTCTTAATGTTCTCAATGACTGTCATTAAGTTTTGAGCATCGTTTCTCACACTGAATCTCCCCATACCTTCAATGACATCTTCACTTGCATTGCTTTTTATGATTGACTTGACATTTTGTGGGTCTTTGAAAACCAATGAAACTAAGTAATCATTCATACCGTCTCTAACTGCATCAACAGCTGTGTGAGGAGAGTAAACTGAAATGCCACTTTGAATCAACTTAATAGCTGACTCGTGCTGGGTTGTGGAATTGATGCTGTTCCACTTAGGAAAAATAAAGGGATGGTAAGATATGACCAAATCAACTTTTTTTCTAATGGCTTCATCGCAAACCTCAGAGGTCAAATCAATGGTCAATAGACACTTAGTATTGATCTTTGAGGCCAATGTCTTGGTAGTGGCCAAAGATGAGTTGATCAGTAACCCAGTGTTATCCCAAGAGCTGTCGGCGTAGGCCTTTGGATAGACCTTTTCAATGGCATTAACTAATGTGGTGATATTCTTTTTACTTAAGCCTGACATTTCAATTATATCTGGGGTGTTGATTTAATTATGTTTATGTTATTGGTAATGATCATAGAAGATCCCACTTTTTTTTTTTTTTCCAAAATTTTTTTTTTTTTTTCTCTATCATAGGTTCAAAATTCACCATTCAATGTAATTTTCTTTTTATCGCATAATCTTATAACATGATTCACAACAGCAATGACTCCATTCCCAGAACTATCAAAATCCATTAGTAACCACACCATGTCAATAACAGCTGCACAACTGGATGCCAAAATAAAAGACCAACTGAAAGACGACTACTACCAAACCATAATTGAGGACACCAGCAATGGTTGTGGGCTGAACTTCGAGTGCATAGTCATATCCGATATATTCAAGGGGATGACAAAGCTGGCAAGAGCCAGATTCATCAACAAGATGCTGCAAGACGAACTGGAAGTCATCCATGCATTCTCAAGCAAAAGCTACACCGTTGAGGAGTGGGCGAACAAAAGAGTTTAGATAATCGTTATATTCGTGAATAGAAACGAAAGAGATAACAAAATGTTCACTCAAAAGCTTGTAACAAGAACACAGGCCAAGATGGTCATATGTTAAACAGAAATAGAGTTTATGTAGTAACAAATATTTTCTTTCCTTACAATATATAGTTTTCTTTATAAGTTTCAATATTTTTTTTATAGGCAATCCGATTTAGTGTGTGTATGGCGGTGGTGGGAAGTTATAATTTTTTTTATAGTCTTCAGCAATGTTATTGAAGTTGTAGTCCTGTTCCTTGTTGAACCATTTCTTGAATGGGGTTCTTTCGAGTAGCTTCAAATAAGGTGTGTTTTCAAAGCTCAATTCCTTCTTAGTATTTGGAGTCTCGTTCAATTTTGTGTTTTCTTTTTTGTCATTATCACTCCAATTTAACTTTATAGATGAATCATAATCATTCAACGGTTGGTTCTTCTTAGCATTAATTTGAACTTGCTCCTTTAGCAATGGAGTGAGAACTCTATTCATCATAAACCCTTTGTTCTTTTTGAAAGAAACGTTGATTGGAGATGGTGTTAACATCAAGGAGCTATTATTATGATTCATGAATGGTCTTGTGAACGAAGGATGTTCGATCTTAATGTTGTTCTCTATTGGACTATTTTCTACCTTACCATGCTCAAATACTTCATTTTCGTTATGTATAAGCAACTCAGGTGGCTTTTCTGATGATTCCAAAACATCATTGGCTTTTTTCTTTTTCAAATTAATTTTTCTTCTTTTATATTGTTTAACTTTTCCAAATCTCTTTAAAGTTAGATCATTCAAACTCTCTTGTAAGCAAGCAACATTTCTGATCAAGTCATCAGATAAGGGAGTGTTTTTGCTTAAAGGCAAAACATTATTACACTTGAAAGGTTCATTATTATCAAGATAATTACTTTGCTTAGTTAATTTATTTAATCTCAATACTTTGCTGCTCAAAATTTTGTTCAAGTTTGATCTCTCAATAGTAAACTCTTCCTCTTCAAGATTTCTAAGGGACATGGTAAAACGCTTTTGAGCAATATGGTTCAACTTACTGATTGTTAAATTGGAAGCAAACAGTTCATCTACTTCATCAAACAAAAGATTACTTGTAGACTCTTGATTAACAGTAATGACCTTTTGTTTATTTCGTTTGGTCATGTATTTAATTGACATGTCCATCACAGCATTGGGTAACACATCTTTAAAAATAAAATCAACATTATCAATTAACCTCTTTTTGATGTTGTCCGATAGCAACGGAATGGAACAATCAAACTCAAAGGAAATGTCAACATCTTTGAAGTCTAGTTTCAGCATTGAGTTAATTTGATAGTTCATATCAAATATAGATTCCAATTTACAATTGTCAAATCTCAAATTAATGGGAATGTTAAAAGACTCATTACAAACAAAGTCCGGTAAAATAAACGGATCAATGTTAGTATAACCATACACCAACAACAAATTGCTTTCAATGTTAGATTTCAGCTCAAGAGAGAAGTTTTCAATCAAAAGCTTTATGATAGTCTTGATGGTTTTGTTGTTGTTACTGATGTTGTCTCTGGAATTGGTGATGTATTTTGTGTCATTGTTGATGTTTGAGGAGTGATCAGACAAGGAAATTCCTAATATGTCGATATTGGGAGGTTTGTTGTTGAACGAGATCTTCTTAACAAAGACGTTGTTGTTACTTGCCTTCACATTTCCCTTTGAATGGTTTTCTGTGGTTGTTGTTGTGTTAAGAGATGAGTTTAGTTTGCTTTTTAGTAGATTTTCTATTTCCCCATTGAGAAACACTTTCTGATCAAAAGAAAACGACATACTTAGTAAATATGTGTGTGTCGCTTGTTATTAAATAGTGTAGATATATTTGTAAAGATCAAATAGACTCTCAAAGTACTGGTTATTAGCAATATTCTTAAGAAAGATTAGGTATTAATGTGTAATGTACTTCTCTGTTTATCTTGAATGGGTCAATGTCTATATAAAGGAAAAAGGAAAAAAAATTAAAACTGGGAGGGTTCAAAGTGACGGAATGAAAGGTTTGAAGTTGTACAAAAAAAGAAGGGGAAAAACTCCCATGATTGATCAACGATAAACAATAAAAAGCTCATGATTTTTCAAGATGATAAAATCGGTATATTAATAATACCATAAAAACCAGTATTGTGAGATATACTTTCGAACATCATTAAAAGTCGCGCTATATAGTCGATACCTTCTACTTAACTATAACAGTAAAAGATGTATGAGATGATACAGGCATTCGGACATAACACTTGCCATTTACTATTTGGTTTTTATCATTTATAATTAATTTTTTTCTTCAGTTTGTTTGAAATTAATATGTTTTAAAAACTAGAAAAGAGGATCATATTTACTCATTTTTGTAGATACCATACAGCATCATTTTGGAAAACTTCTATACTGGATCAATAACTTTATCCCTGTAAGATACGTATAACTACCCAATGAGATATTATACAAAAACAGTTCTTTTATTTGCTTTTGTAGCATCTATTGCCTATGCATACACCACAGAAGAGATAGAAATGTTTCAGTTTCAAATGGAACTGAACAAAAAGTATGGCAGTGATATGAATATATACAAGTTCTTAAAACTTGATAAGATAGATCCTAACTACAAGAACATCAACAACAAGCAGATCATCAAACAGGTCAGAAAGCTCTCTGCTAAGTACCACCCTGATAAAAACAAAAAATATATCAAGCTGTATCAAAGAATAAACATAGCAAAGGATATTCTGTTGAATCATGAATCTAGAAAAAACTACGATTACTATCTAAACTCTAGCAGAGGCTTTCCTAAATACGATTTCATCAAAGGGGGGTTTTATCACTCTTTAGCTGGCAGACTGCAACTGAACGGAATCTTGCTGCTACTTTTTGTGCTGCTGGTCTTGTGTCCTTTTTTCCACGTTTTGTACTTGAAATCAACTATCATTGGGAAAAGAATGAAAATGAATCAGTTTATAGATGCTATCATTGAACAGCATGATGACACTAACGGCCTGGGTGTGAAGTACTTAAAGTTTGACACTTCTGAAAAACAAGATGAGTCCCAAATTGATGAGCTATGTATCAAGTTTGGTAAAGTTTACTCAGTGGAGAAAGATGGAAAGGAAATTCTAATGGACCCAAGTGTGTTGATTCCTAACATGAAGACTGTTGACGTGTTCCCATTGAACTTATTTTTTGACCAGAAAAAATAACTGTAAATTTATATATAGGTTTAATTCTTTTAGAAATGATTGAGAGCCTGACTAATATGAGGCAGTTTATTTTCCCTAAGTGTATTTGCGTAATCAACTGTGTGAAGACTCTCTATAGGGCCTCAACGCCAATATCATAATTATTAACTTTGAATCTTCACGGCTTAAAGAAGGATGCTCATTCATTGAATAAAACAAACTCCCGCTGAGTAATTGCTTTTTTTTATGTTTATAAAAAGCTTTTGCTTATATTGATATTTAGCATTAAACAGATAAAATCATAAGCAATCATATATATACCGGATTCCTTAAGATGTCAACTTCAACTATCATTCATGAATATGAATAGTCAATTAAGTTCCATTGTCAGCCAGAGGTTGTAGATCTTCACTGGCATCTGCCATCGTCATATGTATACTTTCAAGTTCGCTTTCTATTTCAGATACACTGCTTTCCAGCAACTTTGATTTTAGTTTAAGTTGTAGCTCATTTTGAGTCGAGTACAGCAATAGACTATTTTCCTCAACATCCTTGAGCATACCTATTTCCTCCAGCTCCCTTTGTCTTTTTTCTTGTTGTTTTTGTAACAAAAACTCCTCCTCTTGACCATTGGTTGAGATTATATCCCCTCCAAGTATTTTAGAGAACATCAAACGTGTATCCATCAAGATGTCCTCGACGTAATACATCCATTTGACGTCATCTAAGACACTTTGAATTTCAGGCGAAATAAGGTCAACTTTGTATATCTTGGAGAATTTCACCACCTCTTCGGCTATCAACACCAAGTGGCCCATGTACCCCAAGCAAATCTTGTTTTTGAAATAATACTTGTTACTCAATTCATATCCATTGATGATCAAGTCCCTGCAAATGTTGAACTCCAAGATCCTGTCACTTGGGACATTGTTGTATTCAGATATTTTCTTGTTTTCAAACAGTTGAAAGACTAAAAAGGAGTTATATGCATAGTCCATTCTTCCATTGAATATCTGTTGTAAAATATCAAAAATAACATTGTGCCAGAAGTTATTCCATGGATACTTTAAAAACATGTTGATCAAGTACGGTAGTATTTGCAAATCAAATAATCTTATCTTGAACAAGTCTCCTATCGTACAGTTTTCCCTGATTTTTTCATTTTGATTCTTCGATATGTAGGGAATATCGAAGTATTCATCCATTTCATTAATTTTGAAGATTTCTTGTTCTTCAACGTCATAGAAGGCAGCATCCAAGTCATCTTTATTAGTTTTGTTCTTATCATTATCTAAAGTCTCTTCATTGTAGGTTGAGAGTGAGGACTCAGGTGCAGATTGTGGAACGTTTCCAGTCAGCTTTGGAGAGTTGGTGTCCCCTGTGGTTCTTGGGAGATTCATTTCACCTGCTGGAATTAAAGGAGATGGGTTCCCGACATCATCTTCTGACTCAGGTCTCTCTAGTTCATCATTCAGCGCCTCTTCTAGCTGGTCTTTCAAATCTGATCTGACCTTGTCTCTCTTTCTGGAAATATGTTCTGCCTTGTTGCTATTCAAAAGCCCCATGTTAGAACAATGAAGCAATTCTGCTATCAACTCAACGATTCTAAAGCTTTGGAAACCCAACGGTCTCACATACTCATTTATGCAGTTCTTCCTTATCTTTTTTGTACTCCCCGATTGAACTTCCTTCAATTCGTCTTCAGTAAGTTCATATATTTTTTCATCATTCACTCTGTCATTATAATCACTCCTCAATAAACCATATATCAGGTCCAGGTTATCCGCAAATTTCTTCACCATGTATCCCAAGTATATTGGATCCCTGGAGTTTGGTGGGTTTGTCTTCAAGCTTGTTTGCAGCAAGTTGACTTGGTCGTAGTCAGAGTTGTTCTTTCTTATGAGCTCGATCACAATGGAAACAACATTCCCCAAGGCATTCCCACCTTCATGCAAAATGATCCTTATCAATTCATCTAGAATCTCGGGATTACTACAAAGTTCTCGGGTCAACACATTAGGTCCTATAGTCAAATCATCGATAGGTGCATTTGCTGATATTGCAATTATAGCCTTGAAAAAGTCACAAGAGCATGATTGAACAGTGGAGTTATACTCCTTGTTATTGAAAAACCTTAGCAGTTTCTTTACGAGTTCCTGCTCATACACCAACTCCAATATTCCGGTGGGTGTATCCACCTTGTCAGTGGAAATGATTTTCAGGAAGAAATCGTTCATTTGGGATGATTCTATGTGTTCGAGCATATCATCAACTAAGCCCTTTGTCTTTGATATTGTTTGAATCTCATCAGTCGTTATGTTCATGTTGTAGTTTATTTCATTAATGTCATTAGTTTCATTGTACTGGTTGTAGCTTGTATAGTTTTTTTTGTTATTCTTATCAATCAAAAAAGATCGAACGAAATTCAAAAATTGATCCTGTCTGTTGACCAAAAGATTTGTGTTAATCTTTAAGAAAATGTTCTCCAAGGGTGAGTCCTCCATGTTGAATGATTTGAAGGATAGCAAGGACCAAAATTTAGCCAAAAATATAGAGTTCTTCACCAAGGATTCTGTTATCAGCCATACACTCAAATAAAAGATCTCACTTATCACTTCACATTTCTTCATGCACGTTTCATAATCTGTGGAGAAAGGTTGAGGATTTGGTTCGAAATTCAGAAAGGAGCCTCTGTTTTGATGTGATTTTGAAGTCAACAAAGGAGTGATGTTATTGGACGGCTTAAGACTCAGTGGACTTGAGGTGCTGGATCTGTTGGTACCATTTGTTTCCCCAATAATGTCATCGTCGCTTAATATAACGGAATCCTCCTTGATGTTGAGATTATGCTGATCAATAACATCACAGCAGTGTATCAAAAGATTGACCAAATACTCTATGTTTGTTACTTTACTATTATCCTCATCAAAAAAATAACCAAAGCATACAAAGTCCAGCAAGGTGCTGTTTTTCTTGTTCAGCTCATTGATCAGTTCATTTTCCTCTAATATCTCATCAATGAACTTGCTCGTCAATACAAAGTTTATGTTGTCATTGTCTATGTCTGAATACAATAAACTGCTACTTGTAGAGTTATTTGCATTCTCCGCTATGCCTGACAGGTTGCTCTTGCTTATTGTGATACCATTGCTTATGTCCTGTTGTTGTTTGTTTTCCTTTAGTTCAATCGTGTGGAGCACACTGAAGTATTCATCAAGAATCTTGTTTATGTTATTACTTAGGTGATTGATATTTTGTCCAAATGGCCAAAACGACATTCTTTGTGATTTATGTGTCTTTGGTTGTTCTTTTTAATGAAAGAAAAAAAAAATGTAAAAGAAAAGGGTTGGAGTTGATTTAGTTAGAGTGAATACAGAGAATTCAAGCTATCTAGATTATAAGCAATATCTTTTCTGAAAATACCTCTCAACTCTTTTTTTTTTTGAATATATTTAGTTTTGGTTTGTAGTGTTGTTGCCACTAAAGCAGAAGAACTGTATATGAATTAAAGGTGTTTCTTCAACTTTCTAATATTATTTTTTTTTTGGGTTTCCGTAGTTGTGTTTTTTATTTTTTTTTTTTTTTTCTAATAGAAATTTTTTTTTTTTTGAAGAAACTTTCCTGGTGGATATTCTCTGGTCCTCTCAGTCGCTTGACAGAAACTAAGGCAAGAGACACGTGACCCATCACAGCTCCAAGTTGTTATTCAACAGTGAAGTTATTCTTCTCTTTTGGTATACTTCATCTTCCACGGTTTCTTCATTGCCTGATGGCGCGTGTATGGTTGATCCTACTCTGTTCAAAATCTTTCTAAACCGTCTATCTCCCTGTCTTGGTTCATCATTGCCTGGGAGCAGCTTCTCAGGAATCATATCAGGAGTGATGTTGATGGCATGTGCCTTGTCATCGTCTTCTTCTATCACATCCATATCTGAATCAATAATCATGTCTGATTTATTAGAGTTATCAATGAAGTTACTCTCATGTATTATCACTGAGTCATCAATCATGCTGTTTTGCTGAATGTTCAAGTTTATGTTGAACTCATCAAGTTTGTTCCTCTTCAAATGAATTATAAATTCATTCAATATGTTAAACTTGCTGTTTAAGTAATCACTAAACTGCAATACCCTTGGTTGATCCACTGGTTTTCCCAAGAAAGTCTCCATTTCATCAAAGTAGTCAAATACACTTGTGTAATAATTGGATAAGTACATCTCCTCATTTATCATATATTCATGCTGGATTTCACTGTGGATTACCTTGGAAAGTATATCTATTTGCCCAATAACCATGCCTCTTTCCAAAACCAGTGCCTCAATTTCCCTCATCAGATAGTTCTGATTGCCAAAATGCTTGCTTATATCATATAGTAGCTTATTAATTTCAGTTATTTTACTAAGAATTATGTTTCTAAAGTCAACGTACTTGTCATTGGAAAAGAGTCCAATCAAGTTGTTCAAGTTGTTTTTTACCACATGCAAGGCCCTTCTCTCTAACAGAACCAATACCTTGGGCTGAATGATTTCCGTCTTCAAAAAACTTAGGCTGTCATTGTTCAAGGTAATGAACAGATTCAATTCATTATTCAAGGTCAAAAACTTTTCCTTCCAAGTTTCAAGCTCCTTGTTGCATTGGCTGTGATCATTGACAATATTAACATCCTTCCCAAAAACACTTTCTTTGATGACATTGCTCCTGCTATTGTTGAGTGATTGCGACATTTGTCTTTTGCTGATGATTGTGGATGATAAGTTTCTATTCTTGGTCACCCTATTGGTGCCTTTTGATGGTATTCTTTGAGCATCGTTTTTCCTAATAGAAATTGACCTTGCTCTGGACATTGTGGCCAGGGTTGGGGCACCTATGTTGTCATTCCTCAACATGCTGCTGTCAGCATTGAACTTCAAATGCTTGTTTTCCTTGTCGATCCCCATACACCTCTTTGCATACATCAATGTGTTTAGTGTTTCATCTTTGTTTCTTAGTATACTGGACACACAGGCAATCATTATGGTTTTGGTCTCAGAGTCCTGTCTCAAGACGTGCTTTAGTAGTCTGGTTAGCTTGGAATCCCTAAATGGAACATGCTTGTTGTCTGAATCCTCACTTGTTAGTGAGTTGATACAGTTTGCTAATGCTAAAAGACTCTTGTTGATCATGGCACCCTCTTTCATTCTCAAGCCCTTGTTCTGGGCCTTGGATGCTCTTTCCGAACCTGCAAGGTCAACTATGGTGATTTTTTTCCTTAGCAAACAATCACTCCCCATCACATTTAAAGTTAATATTGAGTGTGATCTACTGCTTCTTTTGTTCAAGTTGGTTTCCTCTGTCTTTCTTTTGTTGTGACCTACTGAGAGAATGTTCTCCAACTCTTGATGATTGTTGGCTCTGTGCATGCTCAAGCCATCTATGCACTGTATTCCTTGATAATCCTCTCTTATGAACAAGTTTATTTTCGGCTCATTAGAAGGCCCATCCCCATATGTATCACTGTTGGCAATGAGCAAATCACGTACAGTATCGTTGTATATTTCCATGTAAGAACATTCAACAATAGACTCCTCATTAGCAAACAACTCATGGGTCATCAGCTTCAATATGTTTTGGATAGTGAATGTTTTCCCACATCCTGTGGATCCATAAGTGAATACATTCAAGTTGTGGACACTTTCATTGTGATAGTATGGATTGATGAATGTATTGAAAATCTCATTGATGTCCTCATCTCCACTATCAAAAACACGGTCGTACTCCAAGAACCTATCTCTGTTGTATCTTGAGTTATTCGGCGATGCTATTGGATTGCTCATAATCCCCTCCCTAGATAAGTTCGGATTGTTGTGTGTTTCTTTAGAGAATGATGAGTTCTGTAAATGTAGTTGCTGTGTCATTGAAACACCCTTGTAGCATATGGTCTTGTCGTTTTGTGTTTCCAAAATTGGATCGAGGTCTTTAAAAAGCTCATTCAACTGTTGCTTCAAAATGGTTGTGTTTTTGTTTGTTCCAGAGAGAGAGTTGTTCATACTGTTTAGTAGCTTTTGTTTACGATTCTCTTCCTCTTCTTCTTCCGTGAAGTATGGCTTGACTTTGATTATCACTTGTAAATTCTTTTCCAACTCATTTGACGACAATTGATCACTGAGTTCATTTGTGGTGTTAGGATTCAAAGATTCCAACACTAAATCACTTTTATTTATTCCGGTGTCTTTGAGTAAATGTCTCTTCTTGCCTCTGTTGGTAGGTGTTTGATTCAAGTCATTTTGATTTGTATTGGTAGTTTTGTTTTCACTAGGGCTCATAAACGATAGTATACGTTCCATTATGTCGATAGTGTCTTTATTTGTTCTGGTCCTAAATGGTATTCCTTATCGATTTTTATGTTGTCTCTTTTGGTTTAAATGCTTGGATTTAGGATATAGCTAATTATGTAACACAAGTATATCTGTTGTTGTTTTTTTAGTGGTTGAAGTCTTCTGAGAATTCATACTTTTTACGCGTACGGCTACCATTTTTTTTATTTTTTTTTTTTTGTATTTCGCTCTCTGAAGGATTTCTACCATTGGGAGAAACTCACGAATTCAAAAAATCATATGAATACCTTTTTAATATATTAAAAACAAAGCTCAAGCTTTCACTATATACTACCTATTCTTCTGGAACATATTCAGCATCTTCATCAGAGTCATAATCCTGCTCTTCATCCTCCTTGGTTAATTCTTCAGCTGTCTTCTTGTAATCTATAACTTTGCCTCTGGTTCTTCTGGTGGGAACATCCTCAACAGCACTCAACTCGAAGCTTTCCTCACTTTCATCATCCTTACTTTCGGTTTTGTTGAGCAGCTTTTCTTTTTCTTCCTCTAGAAGCATCAGCTTGTCCAGTTCATCGTCATTTAAATCATCACTGTCGACATCTTCCAATGCCTTGGTGTGCTGAGTATTGGTACCGACTTGTTTTATCTTGGTGTCTTCTTCAATCTTTTGGATTTGATTGTCTATGTCATCGTAATTTCTTCTTCTTCTCTTTTTATCCTTTTTTACTTTGTTTGTGTTCAGGTCTGACATTGTTGTTTGTTTTTTCAATGGGTTTGTTTACTAATGTATCTTTTATCATTAGATAACTGGTAGATCAAGCATACTTGTTGGGGGAAAAACAAAAAACAAAAAATGAATGAAAAATTTATGGTGGAAACTTTTTCAATAGTTAAAAATATGTTGGGAAAATTAAGATACATTGTTTTTGCATTCTTGTCGGACTTTAGCTTCATCTTATGCGACATTAATATTAAAAGTATACTCATATGTATCAACAAACATCATATTGATGAATAGGATTCTAACATATCCAAGCATTCCAATTGAGTTCTTTTTTTTTTTTTTGAACAGAACTAACGAGTGTTTTTATTTATAAACAAATAAGCAGAAGAATATATATGACTAGTGTTTGTTGGACATGACAGTGTAGACTTGCTGTCTGTCAATACCATCAATGGCCTCGAGCACCTCGATGTTAGATTGTTGGATGGAGATGTCATCAACCAACTCCTCATCCAGCTCCTGCGGAATCATCCAGTTTAAAAGCATACCTATAAGGGCACTCACAGCAAAGGATGTTTCCATGATCAACACTATAGAGTCCAGGAAACCAGCCAGGGCTCTATTTGAACCAGAATATGTGAACACGTAGGAGAAGTAGTCAGGAACAACAATGGCACCAAAGCCAAACATCAGAGATGCATTCAAAATGAATCTGTCTCTTCTTGTGAATGGGATGGTTGAGATGATCTTCAATCCGGAAACACACACTGATGTGAACAAGTATGTGGTCATTCCACCAATGACTGAGGCTGGGATGGCAACGATTGCGGAGGCGAACTTGGCAAAGATCCCCATGATCAACAGGAAAAACACACAGTAGTACCCAATGCTGTTTGAGGCGGCCTTTGATGTGGCAATGATACCGTTGTTTTGCGCAAAGGTACTCATGGGAGTCATTGTCAACAAGGGACCAAAGATACCCGCAATGGCATCCGAAAGAACACCACCCTGCACTCTGGATGTGAAGGCGGGCCCACTGACAGCCAGTCTGGAAACATCGCATGTGGCCCCAATATCACCAAGGGCCTCAGTGAACAGAATAACAAATGTGATCAGCATGCTGAGCACAGCCGGGCCGTATATTTTGAGAGGGAATGTGTGGACCCAAAGGAAGGTGACAGCGGGGGCATCTGAGATGGTTTTGGAGCCCCATGGTTGGAAGTGGCCCGTGGCAGCAGCAACAATGGATCCAATCAGCAATCCAACAATAACGGACATTGACTTGAAAATGGGAGGCCCCCACTTCTCACAGATGATGATGGAAATGAAAACCAAGGCGCCAAGCCCAAAAAACTGTGCAGAGCCCCATGGCGCAGTGTGTCCGTATCTGGAGTCACAAACACCACCGTAGGCAGGAATGCACCCCGACCCACCCATGAAGTCCTGGAACCCAGACTCAATCAATGAAAGACCAATAAGAAGAACAACACTTCCCGTGACAACAGGTGGGACGTACTTTGTGATCAACTTTGGCGGGATGAATGAAATAAGGATTTCCAGCAGGCCACAAATGGAGGATGTTCCAAGCAGCTTCCCATACCCGTGTGGACAAGGGAGCGGGTTTCCGTTGGCATCGGAGGGGCATTCCCCGTTGGCATACATCATAGGAAGGAGCTTCTGGGCAACAGTGACTGTTGCAAATGATGTGCCAACCACAGAAAGCAGCCCTGAGCCGATGTAGAACTTGCCAAAAAGATGGAATCTGGAGACCTGGATGAATGAGAATATGGCGGAGCAGATCAGCGAGGCAGAGACCAAATACTCAACAAGCTCGGTTTCCAGGTTGGCTGCAGAAGCAATCAGCTGCGGGGCAGAAAAAAGACCCGCTAGCATGGCCAGGGCCTGCTGAAAGCCAAACACAAGACCCAGCAGAATGGGGATGTCAGCATCAAGGGGGAAAAATGGCTGCTCCTCACCAAATGTGTCTGCAGGAATGGGCTTGTGCAGAATGTACTTGTAGATTGCGTCCCTGAAAGGGATCTTTGGCTTGAACATGTGAGCATATGCGTAGTCACCAACTATACCCTCCTTAGTTGTGAATTTCTTGAACAAAAACTTTGATGTTTTCTTGATTCTTGTGATGGAAAAGTCGTTCTTTTTGAACACATTGTTCTCGTTGTCATGCTGATCTTGGTACTCAGCATTGATCTGATCATCAATATTGTTGATTTGGTTGGTTGATGATCCATTATCTATTCTGTACTTACTAACAATGGTAGTAATCTTCTGTATTTTTTCATCGATGTTATCTTGATCGGACATTTTCGGGACAGATGAATGTTTGTTTTTTTTTCCTTTTTTTTTGGCAGAATCAAAATGAACAGCCAATAGTTTGGTGATTTTGAAATATACTGTCAAATCATTTGTTATGTTTCCATAGATTTGATGTACTTCATATAGAAGCGTTTTATATAACAAGCTTCAAGTGACAAAAAAAAATCAGATAAGAATCATAGGTTTCTTTTTGTTCAGAAAAGTATACTACTTTTTCTTATCAGTGATCAAAAAAAATTCTACGGCAACCTTCAAAAAAAAAAAAAAAAAAAAAAAGCATAAGAAAAATGCATCTTTTTAAGGTTAATCAGGTTGATAACAAGAATAGCACGGCTTACTACTTTTCAAAAGAGTAATTCCTTTCTTTTGAAATAAAGAATACAAAAAACCTGATGGTTTGATCTATTGAGAAAGTAACTTTCTTCTTTATTCGAATGTTAATGTGTTGTTCCCTAGGTCAAAGTGGATCCTGATAAGCGATGGATTAGTTGCTTATCACTTTCTTGAAATGATTAAAAGAATCTTATAGGGGGTAAAACTTCTATATGCTTTTTTTTTTTTTTTTTGTTGATGATAACACTCTCGGGTATCACCGAATGCCAATGGAACAGTGTACGCACCTAGAAGAAAAACCAAAAGATGCGCATAGACCCATTACTGTATATATTCTGGATTGAAGAGATGTATGATGACTTGCTATTGCTGTAACGTAGCTGTATATATTGTAAATATCTTGTTTCTTTATTTTGTTGTTGTTTTTAATGTATATATACTTTAAAAACAATGATCCTTTGTATACTTTAATGATAAATAGATACATTGATGAGTAACTACCTCGAATTGGTACACAGAGTAACGCTACCAATAATATGAAAAAAAAAAAAAGAAAAGAAAGTAAAGAATCTGAGTCGGAGATAAATGCCATACCATTCCTGATCCAACTTTTATTCCTATTTTTTCCAGAAAACTCTTCATTTGGTGCTTTTTCTTCACCAAAAAAATAACTAAAAAAATCAAACGTACCTCACCGGATTTGGCAACACTAAAAAAAAAAAATTTTTTTCACTGTGTGACGATTCTCATGAGGTTGGTGTGTGTTTTTTTACCTACTTTTCCCACGTAATCATTTGGCTTTGGTCAGTTTTTTTACCACTTATTGCTCACTTTTCTTTTTTGAAAATTGACAAATGCATATATATAATATGGAATAACTTGTCCTCTTACGGAAATTATCACACTTTCAAGTACTACATTTTAATACTTCATTTATTGGTCTCATAAATGTATATATAGTTATTGAAGGGTAGTAAAACACCCAATCAAGCATCATATAACAAAGAAATGCCTCCAAAATCTGCATCCAAAGCCAAAAGAGAAGCCAAGCAAGCTGAAAGAAGAGCCAAGAAGGCTGAAAAGAACGGTATTGACCCAGCCACTTTAGTCGAGGACAAGACTGAAGAAGAAATTGCCAAAGCCCAAGAAGCCATCTTGAACATGAAGCTGCAGAAGGACAAGGACGGGTTGTCTGACAGAGTTGTCACTGGTGTTCTGGACTCCATTGCCACCTCCAGGGATATCAAGATGTCCTCTGTCTCCTTGCTGTTCCACGGTAAGGTTCTGATCCAAGACTCCCAAGTTGAATTGAACTACGGAAGAAGATACGGTTTGCTAGGTGCCAATGGTTGTGGTAAGTCCACCTTTTTGAAGGCCATTGCCGAGAGAGAGTATCCTATTCCTGAAAACATCGACATCTACTTGCTGGCCGAAGCTGCCGAACCAAGCGAGTACTCTGCCTTGGAGTACGTTGTCAAGGAAGCCGAAAGTGAGTTGCAAAGAATCGAGGAGCTTGTTGAAAAGATCATCACCGAAGAAGGTCCTGAAGCCGATGCTTTGGAAGACTTGTACGAGAAAATGGACAGCATGGATCCTTCCACCTTTGAATCCAGAGCCGCCATCATCTTGATTGGTTTGGGTTTCAACAAGGACTCCATCCTGAAGAAAACAAAGGACATGTCCGGTGGTTGGAGAATGAGAGTTGCCCTTGCCAAGGCCCTGTTTGTCAAGCCTACCTTGTTGTTGCTGGATGACCCTACTGCGCACTTGGACTTGGAAGCCTGTGTTTGGTTGGAAGAGTACCTGAAGAGATGGGACAGAACCCTTGTTTTGATTTCCCACTCCAGAGATTTCTTGAACGGTGTTTGTACCAACATGATTGACATGAGAGAACAAAGACTGATGGCTTATGGTGGTAACTGGGACTCCTACGCCAAGACCAGAGAGGAACAAGAAACCAACCAAATGAAGCAGTACGCAAAGCAACAAGAAGAAATCGCCCACATCAAGAAGTTCATTGCCTCTGCCGGTACCTATGCCAACTTGGTCAAGCAGGCCAAGTCCAGACAAAAAATCCTGGACAAGATGGAGGCCGATGGTTTGATCCAACCTGTTGTTTCCGACAAGGTCTTCTCCTTCAGATTTGCTGAGGTTGAGAGATTGCCTCCTCCAGTTCTGGCCTTCGATGACGTTTCCTTTTCTTACGACGGTAACCCAGAACACAACCTGTATGAGCACCTGGACTTTGGGTTGGACATGGACTCCAGAGTTGCCCTTGTTGGTCCAAACGGTGTTGGTAAGTCCACTCTTTTGAAGATGCTAACTGGTGAGCTACAGCCACAGCAGGGTAGAATCTCCAGACACACACACGTCAAGCTTGGTGTCTACTCCCAGCACTCCCAGGATCTTTTGGACCTGAACAAGTCCGCCCTGGAGTTCATTAGAGATAAGTATAGACATGTTTCCGAGGACTTCCAGTACTGGAGAGGCCAGATCGGGAGATACGGGCTGACCGGGGAAAACCAAACTGTCAAGATGGGTACCCTGTCCGAGGGTCAAAGATCCAGAGTTGTCTTCTGCTTGCTTGCCCTTGAACAACCTAATGTCATCTTGCTGGATGAACCAACCAACCACGCCTCCCCTGCCCTTGTCGACTCATTGGCCGAGGCCATCAACGCCTTCAACGGTGCAGTCTGTGTCGTTTCACATGACTTCGTCCTGCTGGACAAGGTTGCCAAGGATATCTACGTTGTTGACAACAAGTGCGTCACCAGATGGAACGGTACTATTGCTGAGTACAAAAAGAGCTTGGCTGAAAAGGTTATTTTATAATCTCGTTTATATATATAAAAAGTAAAAGTTTCTAATACCTGTATCGTCCTTCTTATTTGAAGTTTTTTTTTTTACCTTGTGCATTGCTTTTCTGCTTCTAGCGATTAATATTCCTTTGGGGTGTACCATTCTTGGCAGACATTGTTCCAATTTTTTTTTTCGTATTTTCAAAAATTCACCTTGCCTAAAAACTTGGCTTAGGAAAACTCTTCAACATCGGAGCGGACACTCCAAAACTGGTCCCCGCATATCTCTCATGCTTGACACCTCCCTGGCTGGTCAATTGTCCTGTGCTTTTAGATTGACTCTTCTTGTTTGGACCATGTTTGTTTCTGCTGCCACTTCTTGTGTTGTCAGAGTAGCTCGCTGGAATGCCACTTGTTGTTAGTGGCAGGGCTGGTATTATTGGAGAATGTGGCTCATGTATCATCATGTGATTGCTTGTTATCATGTTGCTTGTGTGATAGTTTGGATTTCCCAATGTGTTCATTGGCTGGTACATGGGGTTTGTCTGGGGTATGTGTGTTGGCATGTTCATTCTGTTTGGCATGCCGAGGTGTCCCTGGTGCTGCAAGGAAATCGGTTGCTGATAGCCTTGGTTCATGAACCCATGATTCCCTAGTGGCATGATTGTCGGCATCTGAGCCATCATTGGGTTCATCATCTGCGGCGTGGCATTCAAAAACCCGTTTTGCTGCAATGGTGTCAAATTCTGGGTTTGCCAGCTTTGCTGTGTTTGCGCTGGTCTTACTTGTTGCATGCTAGGAGCCGCAAATCCCAGCTGTAACATATTTTCCTCATCATCATCAATGGCTGTTTGATTTCCATTTGATGTCATATCAAAGCTCCCATATGGCATGGCAGCCTTTTCCTTCAAGTTCCATTTGGCTGCACTGCTTCTTCTTCTTTTACTTTCGTCCTCTTGTTCATGCTTCTCTTTAATTTTAGTCTCATTACTCTCTTTTTCATCCTTTGAAGGTGCAAGTTTCCCCTTGTTGTTGAAATTTTGCTTAATAGCCTTTTTGGAGCGTCCGGGTACACCGTGGTTTGTTCCTGTATTCACAACTGCTGTTTTTTTATTCATATTCTTCTTCGACTTCTTTGGCTTCTCAAGATTTTCAGCTGCCTTTGCAGTATGTTTTTCTATACTCTTGATTGTTTGCAGCTTGTTGTTTGTGGTGCTATTGAACTGAACTATGTTTTGTTTATACTGTTGTTGGAGATTCTGCTGTCTTTGACTATTGGCAGTATTACTGTTGGATTGCGTCATTATCATCTATATTGTTGATTTTTGTTGATTCGTGTTCTATAAATTTAAGAAATATTTTGTAAGTTATTAATAGATAAATAAATAAATAAAAGTTCTTTTCTTATTTATTGTTTTACTTTTATGTGTTTACAAAATACAATTATATTATGAGTTCCGCTATAATAATTAAAGTCTATGTAAAGTTATTACTATATGATTATAATAACTATTCCGATCGATGATTTCAATATTGGTGAAATATCTTTGTATATGTACTCTTAGAAGCTACAAAGAATGGTAAATATGGTTGATATTTTTATTCTTTTTGTATATATAAATAAAAAGCTTCAGTATGATGTGCTACTTCTTAAATTATTTTTCTAGAAGAAACTATAAGTTTATTGATGGTTAAATTAACTTTATTTATTTGGTTTATATTCATATATACATTTATAACCATCAACTTAGAATGCTTAGAAATACTCTATATTCCTTAAAGAAATTAATTTATTAAATGTTTATTTGAGGACAATCGAACTACTCGAGTATTTAGGGAAAAAAAAAATTTTTTTTTTCATGAACACACAGAAGTTCATTCATTACTAACACTGATAACAGCGCTACCATAAAACACGTCACATAAGATTCAATGATTACCTGATTAAAGGCAGTTTTGGTTTTACAGAAGCAGTACAGAAAATGCATATGAAGATTCAATGTATAAAAGACAGTAATCACTTGCATCTCGATAACAGATTAAAATTGCTTAAAAGATCTCTATGCAAAAAAAACAAAAAATAAGTTACATTAAATATATCTTGTTAACCCCATGCATTGCTTAGCATACTCAGGTTAAACAAGAATATCATTAAGTTTGATCATGACGAATTACATAAAATCGTTTTCAACCGTAATTTTGAAGTGAATGTTTCTTTTTTCTTTTTCTTTTTCTTTACAAAACACAACGACATGTTCTTAATAATATGTATTGATATTGTATGTTTAGGTGAAAAATGAAACTTCAAGGTTTGAAGAAAAGTAGTTGCCAAAGAAAAGAAGTTATATCTTACATGGGTTTAGTAAATAAGGTATAATAGCTTTTTTGGCAGAGTCACATTGCTTCAAGATGGTATTGATTATCGTGGAGCTTGTGGTTCAAGTCGGAATATACTTGTTCTATAGACGAAATATGATAGTTGTTCACATTTGAGTATCAGGGCAGAGTTTTCAGAGCTGAGTTGAATCTGAGCTCGCTTTACATTTTTAAGCTGTTGGTACAAATTCTATGTAATGGTAAAGACTTGCGTATAGGCCGTTTCCTTTGATCACAATGTTTAAAGGAGTGTGGAAGTGTTTGGGAGTCGCTCTTTATGTGTTCCACAAATCTTCAAATAGGCCAAAAAGAAAGTAGAATCATTAGGGCTGCTGCTTTTTTAATGTTTTTATTTTGCTTATATGGTAGCAAACCTTACGAGTCGTTCAATGAAGTACAAAAGGAAAAAGAGATGTACAGAAGTTTGTATATTCTTCCAACGGTACGATGATTAGATTTTTAGAAGCTCTAGATGATCGTAAAACATTAGTGAGAGCATATAATGTAGAGTTTAGCACTACCACTTTATTTCTGCTTTGGGTTATATGACATGTATAGCAATGACTTATAAAATTAAAGACATCTTCAAGATTTAAATGAAAAATTGAAGAAAGCCGGCTAAAATAGACAAAGAAATTCAATAAACAATAAAAAGTAACTGAATATAATTAAAAAACAAAGGAGTTGTCTCATTGAAATTAATCTTTATGATATATTTGTTGAGAATTGAATATTAGCTTTAGTTAAATATCACGTTCAAGTAAAAGTAAATCGCCATATTACAGTTTAAATAGTTAATGGATCTCAATCGATAGGAAAACGTCAGGAACACAAATACGTATATTCAATTGACTTAGAGAGTAAACATACAAGTAAAGAAAAACTATGAAAGAAACAAGGCTATGCTAGAAGAATTTCAAGACATCATAAACGCTTTGTAAGGACCCATCATTGCTAATTGAGTTATCATAATTTTGTGCGCCGTTGCTCTTTTTTCCAGAAATTTTTTAGT
>JAJLRX010000278.1:0-35989 GCA_030567275.1 Hanseniaspora lachancei | reverse complement strand
AAAAAAAAAAAAAAAAAAAAAAAGAAAGAAATAGGAAAAATTTTACCTAGTCGGGTATACGTAATGGGTGAATTAGATTCTAATAATGTCATAATCTCATTGAAAAGTTCAGTCAAATTCAATATATACACCATCCATGACCCTCAATCGTGGTTCTCCTCTTTATCAGACAAAAGCTTGATTAAGTCATTCATACCGTTGACATGCTGGTGCGCATTAGTGGAAGTTGGGTCACCATACACACACGTGTATGTGTATGCAATGTTGTTTCCCTTGAATCTGTTGATATACTCAAACAGCGGCTCAATTGTTGGAGATGAAGAACCTGTTATCATCGCAAATGAGAACTTGTTCACTCCCTTCAAGCTTTCCCCGCCGGAGTTGTTCAACAAGCTCAACTGCTCAAAGCTTTGTAGTGTGTTCAGATGTGGTCTTGCATTCGTAGCTAGCATGGAACTGTTTTTGTTGAAGTAGTCACCATTGGATCCATCCACACTGCCTTTGCTTGAGGAGGCATCATCATTGTTCAGATCTTCTATTTGGATATCACTGTTATTGGCTGACTTCAACTGTAGCTGAACCTTGGATGGTGTGGATGGTGTTATAGGCGACATCATTGGCTTCAGCAATGGCGAGTTCATGGATGGTCCTCTTGACATGTTGATACTGTCAGCATATCCATTGGTGCTGCTGTTCAAGTTGAACAGGCTACTTGCTGATGAGTTTCTGTGCAATGTTGATGAACCTGAGGTGGCATAGTAATCAAAAATGAACTTCAATGCCTTCAAGGACAATCCAAATTGCTGTACAAACAAGATGCTCTTGTGGTAATAGGCGTGTATTCCCTTTCTAGAGCCAAACAAAGTGTTGATATGCAATATCAAGTCACCCACAATGTCATTGACCCTGTCCTTGTCATCAGCATTTTCAGTGTGGATTCTGAACATCGACTCACCAGCCTTTATGTAACTACCAGGTAATCTTTCCAGCTTGTCCTGTAACAGTGGCAAAACCTCATTCTTCCACAGGTTGTCACCCATCAACGTGTACCAAATGCCATCAATTCTAACAAAGGCACCATTCTCTGCTATCAAGTTCAAGTTAGCTACTCTCGCATAATATCTTTCCACTGTGGTCTTATCAAAGGAGTTCAAGATAAAGACCTTGTTTCCTGGCACAGAGCACAAGTCATTCATTGTCTTTATGATATCGGGGGTAGGTGGCTCACTGATCTTGAATACAAATAGCTTGTTTTTACCCTTACAGTTGCTGTAACTTTCTTCCCATTCTTCACTGTGTAAATTCAACAGGGTTGATCTCTCAATGTTCAATTCCCATGAGGAGTTTATGGACTTGACAGACGAAATAATCCAGTTGTCACTATCATTGATGATCAACTTCTTCATCATCTTCTTCCATCTTCTTCTCTTTTCCTCCGGAGACATTTCCAAAGCAAACTTGACGATCTCACTCAATCTCTTGATATCCCATGGGTTGGTTAGAAGACAGCCTTCCTTGAAGAGTTCAGCAGAGCCTGTGAACTCAGATATCATCAATGGCGAGTTCTTGTCACAATTAGCAACAACGAAGTCATGACAGGCCAGGTTCATACCCTCTCTCATGGAGTTGACCCAGAAAATGTCAGCCTCACTCAGCAATGCGTAGTACTGAATATCTGTCAATTCCTGTGTCAACAACACAATGTTCTGGTGCACCGTAATGTCAGTGGACAAATTGTTGATTCTATCAACCAGACCCACAATGTCCTTTTCCAAGTACTTGTCCTTCTTGGTCGATCCAGTGACAACCTGAACAAAGCAGACTCTTGAAATATAAGATGGGTTGTCTCTCAAGAACTTCTCGTACGCCATGAACTTCGTCTTCAGGCCCCTCAAGCTGTCAAACTGGTCCTTGGACACAATCAGTCTCTTGTTTTCATTACCAGCCCATCTGTCCTTGATAATTGTTTTGAAGATAGCAAAGTCCTCAGTATTTCTCAGCTTTTTTTGTACTTCAAATGCATCAATACCAATTGGAACAGTACAGATATGTATGGTTCTGCCATCAAACTTGATCCCGTCTTCAATGTCACCATCGGTTTGCATCAATCTGTTACAGGTCAGCGCAAAGTGCTTGGCATACTCCTCAGTTTGGAAACCCAAGCTGTTGGCCCCCAACAAACCCTTTAGAATGTGGTCTCTTTGAGCAAAGCATCTAAAAACCTCAGAGGATGGGAATGAGATGTGTAAAGAGAAACCAATCTTGGCATCAGGCAACTTCTCCCTGACCATACCAGGAACCAGCAACAAGTGGTAGTCATGAACCCAAACAGTGTCGTTTTCATTGTAGTTCTCAATGATCTTATCAGCAAATTTCTGGTTCAAATCCCTGTAATGATTCCATGAATGGTCCTCAAAGGCCTTGGATTTTGGATTGTCTGGGATCTGGTAGTGGAAAGATGGCCACAGTATCTCCTTACAGAAGTTCTTGTAGGCACCCTTGAAGGTGATGTCATCGGATATGACGGACTCACAGTTGAACTGCTCCTTCAAGGTACCTGTGACATTGTTTAAAACATCTTCAGGTAGGACATCAGTTGGAACACCCAAAGTCCCGTAAAAGATGACTGGCTGGTTGAATGTCTTTTCAAAGATGGCGGTGTTGACTGCATTGACCAGCCCAGTGTTGCACTTGTGGGAAGGAACAATGGACCAGTCAGCTTTTGAAAAGATGTTTTGCTGACCATTCAACAAGTTGCTCTTCAAAAATTCAGCATTGGAATATCCACCAAATTTGGGAACCTCCTGCTGGTTGAACTCAAAGCTCGATCTTTCAACTTTTTTGGAGTCATTATCAGAGGCAACTCCATCGTCTGAAAAGGTCCCGTCTGCATGCATGTTTCTTGCTGGATACATGGAGTCTGTAGTGTTGGCATGATAGAGATGAGGCTCATCGTGAATTGCATTGTCCAAAACATCATCAATCTCTGACAGCTGTCCTCTGAGGTTGTGAGGCTGAGTGTGTGAGTTGGATCTGCTTATGGATTCCATTCCCGGATGTGGACCTGCACCGCTCGACTTACGATGGATTCTCTTCATTGAGGTGGTGCTTGACAACCCAGCCTTCAAGTCTCTGGAAAGGTCAACGTTTTTCTCCTCATTGGGCAACTCTCTAGACTTTGGTGTGATGATGGTCCCTGCTGGCTTATTGCCCATCAAAGCATTAGAAACTTGCTTCAGCAAAGAGTTGTTTTGATTCATGGGATTGCTAGAGGCATGCAATGGAGAGCTCATTTCGGGGTTTACTTGTTTGCCGTTGACTGGGTGTCTGGCTTGTGGTTCCATCAGCATAGCGTTCAAATTGGTAACACTGCTGCTCAAGGAGGAAGCCTGTGAGTTGTACTCAGAGTCCAAATTGGCAGAAGAGCCCAAGTTGTGCTTGAGCAAGTCGGAGAAAACAGGCTCATTAGGATTTCTCAAATGGGCTCCTGGACCATGTATATGAGGAATACGCTTTCTGGACATGGAATCAATGTTGACTTGAGAAGCAACACTGTCTAAGGTGTTTGGAACATGCTGATTTGAAATGCTCATGTTAATACCGGATGCACCGGCAGTCAAATTGCTCATGAAAGCATCTGATTCCTCACTGTTTGTGTCCTTCAGGGCTTCGTGCTCATCAGGGTTGACAATAACGGCATGTTTGACAATCTTGGCGTTGTCAATCAATGCATTGTTTTCATTTTCTTTCTTCAAGCCGGAAATGTCTCCATTTTGAATTTTTTCATTAATTATGTCATGAGGGGTAACTATGGAGTTACTCTTGAATTCCTCCTCCTTTGAAAGCTGCTGATGCTTCTTTGATGCAACATTTGGATCAAACAAGCCCTCAACAGCATCACCCTCTGTAACACCAGCCTCCTTATAGAAGCTGCTTGTGTTGCTTCTAGGACGGCTGTAGTTTCTTTTATTGCTAAGGGAATGTCCCAAATTCGTGCTGCTTGCAGACACTAGCGGCGAATGGTCCTCAACTTCAGGTGTGAGTGCACCACTGCTTAAGTTGCCATATGAGTACTCTGCGCTGGTATTCAAGTTAGAGGTGGGAGGTAAAGAGGAGTCCTTTACAATGGTACTGTCCATCAAAGCTGCGGAAGAATCCGCGTTTGACTTAATCTCAAATTGAGGAGTGAATGGTAAGAACAAAGATGCAAGTATAACAACCATATTGCTTTATATGTTAATATTTGTTTTTCCTTCTTTAGATCAGACTATATGCAATGGTTAAATATTCTACTTTATAATTATATTTTATTGGTCTTGTTATAACACTGAGGTTGTGTACGATAAGAAAGACATGGGTGTTGAATACAATCCCAAGGTCAGTACGATTATATACCAAAAAAAAAAAAATAAAGGGTAAGTTCGATCTCCCTCTAGAAAAAAAAAAAAAACAGTAAAGAAATCCCAAGGGGTAAAAAAAAAAAAATAACACTAAACACGGAAGACTCACCGGCCCCTTAGAAAATCAAGTATTTCACATCGTAATGATTCAATAAACGTAATCCTTTTACTTCTTGGTCCTTTTCACCCCATTCGTCATACGTGGCTTGGCAACCCTCTTTTTCGCATTCTCAATGTGCTGGTGCTGCTTGAAAAAGACCCTGTTGATCTTATGCATGATCTCTAGCTCATCACTGTATCCCGCATACAAATACTCGTTTCGTTGCTCGATTAGTCCATAAGTGCCATCCAATTCATCCACTCCCACCGGATCTTCATCCAAGGAAGTAAAGACCTTATTTCTGAACAGATTCTCATAGTTTTTTGTGTTTATATCCTTGTGGTTATATTCAGCAATCATGGTAATGAACTCGTCTGAGGATATTCTGATGTTTTTGTCTCCAACATAGATGTTCTCGAAAATGCTTTTGAAATCGTTGTAGTATTCCTTCTCGATTGACGACGTCTTGTAATCTTCATTGGCTGCGCATTTGGGATACATACGAATTTCATCCTTAAATGGCAGTTCCAGCATAAACAGCTTGGCATCACCTGATGTCTTCATGTGGCCTATTTTCTGAGCAATCACAACATAATTTCTTATTTCCTTTGAAGCCAACGCTCTGCCCAAACAAAGCATAACTTTCCCACTATCAAAAAGCTCGGATTTGAAGTCTCTTAACATGGCCCCATGTTTGATATCGTCCACTGGCCTTAGCTCCAGTGCCTTGGAAATGTTTATGAGAGTTGCTACATTGTAGTAGCTCTCCAAGGGCACGAATCCAAGTCCATACAAAAATGGTTCATTATCCTTAATCATTTTTTTTTCGCCAATGCACACGTAGCTTTGGAAGATTTTGTCTGCCTCCTCACTGATGATGAAAGTGTCGTTTGCAAGTTGATAGCAGCTTTTGACGTCTTTGTCGTCCAGTCTCCGATTAGTGGTTGGGTCAATGTTATATCTCTTATTAAAAACCTCTCCGCTCTGTGGGTTCCCCTTTTCGTATAGCTTGGTCTTGTAACTAGTTTGGCCTGCAAGTAAGTTGTGGCTTCCCAGTTCATAAACATCACACACCATGTTTGTATCGCTTGAGTTTTTGAAGGTTAGTTCTAGCTTGCTGGTCACTTTCAAATTTCTGATATCATGAATATGTTCGTAGATTTGATCAAATGTGCCTTTTAACTTACGTTGCCTCATTTCATCCGGCTCTAAAGCATCTATTTTGAATACCTCATAGTCCTCAAAGACTTCAACATAAGAATTAATCAACTCATCTTTATTATCAATGTCATATAAGATTGTCGTGATATCAATATTTTTTGTGTATACAGTCCCTTTATCTCTAGAAATAAAGCTATTTTTGAACTCATCAACTATTTGGGAGCATTCTTTTGTATCTACGATGGGTTTATCTGATATTATAATCACATTCAGATAGTTATCGATTCTTACTTCTTCATTGCAAATAAACTCTTGCCTTATATGCTTCAAATCTTGTACAAAGCTCTTCCCATTTGAAGCTTCGTCCTTGGCCTGTAGTATCTTCAATATATCAGACATGGTATAGGCCTTTGAGTTGAAAAAGATTGTAGTTTTCAGCTGGGTATCGACTATTTGCTCATAAATCATGTTCAAAACACCAACATTGATTTTCTCCACCACAATGTCTAGAATGACGTAAACTCTATCAGGAGTATCAGATCTGTATTTCTCATTAAATACCAAAGATTCGGAATCCATTTTGATCCTTTAGTTTGGTGATTATATGTGTCTCTTTTTCAACTCAAATAATGAAAATGCTGTGAGAGTTATGAAATGGAGAAAGAAAAATGGGTTTTTCGCGTTGAGTGATTGAGTGATGTGCACTTATTGTTTTGGTAGCGTTTACCTTCACTTAATTCAATCCAAAAAAAAAAAAAAAATTTTATTTAAATTTTTCCTCTCAAATTTCTTCTCATGATTATCTCTTTCAACTTATCATTAAAGATACAATCATTGGATACAAGTCAATCCCCATATCCATTCATAACATCTGACATGTCTCAAGTCTTTAAGAACTTTTTGTTTGCTAACAAAATAGAGTCGGTGTTCTACAAGGCCACTCTGAGAAGATCTCTAGTAGATGTTCCACACACCAAAAAGACCCTTTTGGAGAACGTAGGCATAACTTCCCGTAAGCTGAACAAGATCCACATACTCCCAATCAACAAGAAGACAGCCATTGGGTTACTGAAAAACAAGGAATTAGTCGATGTCGAAGTGGTCAAGGTTGACGATGATGTTATACTGGGGGAGATCAAGAAGATCAACCCTGACTTCTCCATCGATACTATATCCTCCGAGGCTCAACAAGCCAGTATAGAACAAACCAGCGACCTTCTGGAACCTGAAGCCGCAAACACTGCTCTTGCCCCAGAAGTAGCTGAATACATCAACGAGTCAATCATGGAGTTCATTAGAAATGAGTACAGCTTGGCTAGAAAAATCGAGCCTGGTTTCTCTGTTGTAAGACATTGAATGAAATTGAAATAGGAAAACATTCATATATCCATGTAAATACCGTTTATATAAGCAATTAAAAAATTTTAAAATTAGAGGGAATTTATCCACTGTTGAGATAGACTAACACGGACAGATTTGCGTCGTATATGAAAGTGTCAATCACATTTCAAATGAATCTATCAACTTGAACAAATCTGACTTGTTCATTGCCTTTCCATCAAAGCTGAGATCCAATAGCGAGACGTTTCCCCCAGCCATTGCCTTGTCTGTTTGTGCCTCTGTTTCAGAGTAGTCTATGATGCTTGGCTGTCTCAGCAGACCCAATCCACTGCCCAAGTGAACATTTTGTGATCCGCCGTCTTCCTCATCGCTATTTGCCTGCACCAAAGATGTCCCCTTGGACACTAAGCTTCTCGACTTCTTTGTCGGTGATGCCTCTGTGCTGCATTTCTGGTTCAGTGCCAATTTTTTAGGTGAAGTTTCAATAAGCTTGTTAAAGTTATTTGATTTACTTGACTTGATGAAACTAGAATCTCCTATGTCCCCAAATAGCAATTGCGTACCAGCCTTTCCGAGATCTTTATTGTTCAATCCAGATGTTCCTAAGTTCAAGTTTCTTCGTACATTTCTCGTTTTGCTGCTATTTTCTGTTTTGGAACTATAGCTAGCTCTTCTGTCAGCATTAATGCTAGTATTAGGATCCTTGCCCTTGGAGGAAACAAAGAGATTTGTGTTTTTCTTGAGAACAACCATTCTTCCCGAGGACATGCTCTTGTTGATGCTCGAATCAGATACGTCCAACGCTGATATATCATTCTCCTCATTGTTTTTCTGGAGAACACTGTTTAAACTTTCAAAGAAACTGCCCATGTTAAGCTCAAGACCATTAGTAATTTCACCCAATAGTAAATTGTCAAACTCATTGTCCATTTCGTCATATTCGTCACCTTGTTCATCGTCTCCAAAACTAGCAAATTTGTTCATGTCCAACTCATACAAAACGTCATAAACAGGTTTTTTCAACAGATGTAAACATGTCTTTTCAAGACAATTTGTGGTATTAATCTCTGTCACGTATTTATGAAGTTCGGCATTTCTTGTGATCTCATCATGTTTTTCCAATTTGCACTTGTAGTCCTCAAAACTCATCAACTCTTGCTTAACAAATTCTTTTTTGATATTTGTATTTGACGTCAATGGTGTCATTTTACTTTGTTTACTGTCGTTAGGCTTTCCACTACGGTTGTTATGTTTCGAAGAACTGCATCCTTGTTTGTTATGTCTATCGCTAGGACTCCATGGATAAGCATGTTTTAGCTTGGGAGTCTTGTTCAACCCTTGCTTCTTAGGAGAAGCTGTCCACCCCTGATTTTGCTTGTCGTTAGATGGGCCATTGCCGTATTTCTTTGGAGAGTAGTGTGTGTTGTAGTTCACTTTAGGAGAGTGCTGATAAGGATACATTGGCTGGCCATAGTTATGGTAATTCTGATTAGATTTATTGGCAGGATACTTCTGAGATGGTGACACAGAGGAGTAGTTGAAATGAGGTGGCGACATAAGATTGACATCAGAATTGTAGCTTGGAGATGCGTGTGGAGATAATACCATACCTGAAGAGTAAACTGGAGATTGGTAGTAGTAGTAATATTGTTGAGGTTGATGCGCAAAATGTGGCTGTTGGGCCAAAGGCGGTGTTCTAAACTTTTCTCTTTTATCATCTTTACGATGACTTTTTTCCTTACTCATGTTTGGGCACGTATGTTAAATTTTGATAAGCTTTGTGGTGGTTCTCAATAAAAAAAAAAAGACCTTTTCTTGAATACTTAAGTTTTTAATAATAGCTGAGCCTGGCCTTCTATTATTTTTTCTCGATTTTTTAAAATTTTAGTTGTCTTTAGCAGACTGTTATAGAAATCAAGAAAGGGAAAAAGGCTGAACCTTTTTAAGTTCAATCTTAATTTTTTTTACATTTTGTATGTTAATTGTAAACATTGATAAAAAATCATCAATTTAGTTAACAAAATAAAAAAAAACACAAATTAAATGCATGTGTTTTTTATAAAATAAAGAGTTTACTACAAGTCACGTGCATTATTTTACTTACCATAGTTTTGATAAATTACACTACAAATTAAACAATTAACATTATATACAATCACACTGCTCTGTAATTGTCCATGTACTTTTCAAGGAATTCAGAATCCGCTTCATAACTGAATCCCTGAAAAAAGCTTTCTTGCTCTTCCAAGTTTACATCAAGTATCATTTCAACACTGTTTACCGATAGTAACTCATCAATGTTTTTCGTTGTGAATTCATCATCAAAGTTCTCCGCCAAGTTTTTATCTGTGATTATCGGCACTATAGGTCCAAAGCTTTCCTTCTGGTATTCCGCCTTTGATAGCTTGTCCCAATTTAAGTTTCTAAATATGTTGTGTTGTTTATAAAAGCTAGTCTTACGATTTGTTGATTTATTCTTCTTCTTTTTCTTTTTATCGCTCTTGAGTTTCTTCATTTCTTCTCTGCTCAACACTCTTTCATCCCAAAAACTGTCAACATCCCATCTTAGAGTAGCATCTCTGTTTAACAAACCAGACAAAAAGTCCTTCATGTCTGTTGATAGATAAGAAGCAAAGTTTGGCCACAGCTTTTTAGGATCTTTGTTGATCTTCTGTAAGATTGATGCTGGGTTGTTACCCACATAAGGCGGTTTTGATGTTAGCATGTCGTACAAAACACAGCCCACACTGTACCAATCCACAGATTTTGTGTATCCGCTGTTATCTGGTGCCAGTAATTCCGGTGCTGCATATTCAGGTGTTCCACAATAAGAATATAGAACATCCGTGGTTGTGTTTTTACTCAATCCAAAGTCAGTCAGAATTAGATGGCCTCTTTCATTTAAAAGACAATTCTCGGGCTTCAGGTCTCTGTACACTATACCTTTGTCATGAAGAAATTTGATAGCCAGTGATATTTCCAAAGTATAAAAGCTTGCTACAGATTCATTAAATTTGCTCAATTTGTTCAGATGAAAAAACAGTTCGCCGCCAGGAACATATTGAAGAATCAAGTAAAGCTTGTTTTGATCATGAAAACTATAGAACAACTTCACTATATTGGGATGGTTTATTTCTGTTAATATATCCCTTTCGGAAAAAGTTCTTTCCACTTGTTTCATCTTAGGACTACTTGCCGATTGTTTTTTTTCATTAGGTTCATCTGACATGATGAGTATGTTGGCCTTGCGCATTTGCTTCATTGCAAAAATGCTGTTGTTTGCCTTTTCTTTAACTAGTAAGACTTGTCCATAAGCCCCCTCACCAAGCAGCTTGATAGATTCAAAGTCATCGAGCTGCTTCTTTTGTCTCTTTCTCGCTTTGCTTTCTTCAGAAGACAGTTTCAATACAGATCCTTCTGTATTAATATCGTCATAAACAAAAATAGAGTTGTTGTCATCGATATGCATCGGGGAAACATCCTCGTTATGCATATCTTCATGGGTCTCCATCATCTCATCGCCTTCTGCATCCAAATTAACAACCTTGAAAGCAGACAAAGGCTTGCTCATTGGCATCTTAGATACCGATGATCTTCTTCTTGTGAAGCTATGGACATTGTATGAGTTGTCTTCGGGGGAAATTGATAGCACTGAAACAGTATTACCTCCACTTTTGAAAGCAGAATAGGCTACAACACTGGAGACACTCTCGTTGTTGATAAGTATTGGTGGTGTGTCCATGAGTTCAGATTTCCTTTTTGGAATGGGTTTTGGGTCCATTGTCATCAAATTTTTGTGTTCATATCTGTATCCCTCAATGTACTCAGATTCGGAATGGTCTTCGTTTTCATCACTAAGTTCAATAGCTGAATTCATGCATGAATCAGGATCTTCTCCAAACATGATTGTGCTTTTATTGATAGAGAACTTTGATAAGATTCTTATATTTGGCTGGCTAGATATGAATTCTTCAACTTCTACATGCTCAGTATTTAGAGAAGTTAATGATTTTTTCTTGAGGTAAAAATCGTTTCCAGAGCTTGAAAACATGATTAGTTGTGCTGTTTATATTGGATTTCAGGGTAAGTATAGATGCAGTTAAAAAAGCTTCAGACAATACTACACAAATTTAAATAAAGGCTATTTCATGGGTTGATTGTTTAGTAATTCTTTGAAGTGCAAAAAACATAGAATTAATTTAAAGGTTAAAACTGAAAAAAAAAAAAAAAAACTTAAAAGGCGCATTTTTGTCATTATTTTTTTTGAAAAATGCAAAAAACGGCTAATTACATGCAAGCACGTGTTACTGTAGCAATGTTTTTCATCTCTTGATACTATTACAGTGCAGTTTCCCTACAAGATAAAAGCTGACATCATAACATTAAAGTAGTAATATCATTTTTATTGTCCTATATAAAGTTTTAAGGTATTGAAGAAAAACAAAGCTATGAGCCCTCATATACAACTGACAAAATAATCATTTACCTCTGTTTTCATGATGATAGGGCATAATTACTTTTATCATTACTCATCTAATGTTTACAGAGCCCTCAAGATATGTTCAATGATATCTTCAATGTATAGCAAATAACGTTTCTTTCTTTGTTATAGAAAATCAAAAGCACCATTCACTTAGAATTTCATGAAGGAACCTTTTTTCTTTTTAGACTTCTCCTTTTTGGCTCTTCTATAGTTCAAGTGTCTAGCACTACGCCAACCTGAGGTACTGACCTTAGGTTTGTCACTAGATTCGCTGCTTTCTTCTTGATTTTCAACCTCCATGTTTTCATCATCGATATTCTTTGGTCCTTTCTTTTTATATAGAGCTTCAGCTTCAGCTCTGAAAGTTTCTTTTAGTTCGTCTTCCGGGGTGGATTCATCACCGTTTTCTCTCGCAAGCTTGATCTTCTCGCTTATGTAGTTATCAATAGCCTTGTTAGCAATTCTTTCAGCTCTTTCATCAACAACTGATTGGTATTCTAGATTGTGTCTTCTGAATCTTTTAGCTTTGTGGGAGGATTTAGCTCTTAGCGATTTGGCCATTTTGTATGTATTCGGTACTTCTGTATGGTATGGTTTCGGTTGCAGAAGTGTTTATAACTTTTGTACAATAAGTTATTGAACGATAAGATATTATTTTGAGCATAATTCAAAGACCTTTCAAAAGCTCAAATTAAGAATTATGTTTTCAAATCCAGTTTTTCCCCTCAGGAATCGTTGGTGCAAGGTTATCTGCTCTTCCTTATGAGGAAATTTTTATAACGTGGTGAAAAAAAAAAGAAACTTTGAAATGTTGAAAATCTCAGAAAAAAAATGTAACATTTTTTAAAAAAAAGTTTTTTTTTTATTTTCAAAAAAACGGGTGATCTATGACTTGCTGCATTTTGTAAGTTACGTTCGCATAAACATCACACACACTCCAAAGTTAACCTGTATTAACAGTAAAAAAATATTTTTTTTAAGAAAAAAAAAGCAATAATTTCTGTTTTAGGATAATATAAATTTACGTCAATACCTTATTAGGTAAAATGTCGATAATATGAATCAGTTGGAATACCTTTTTATGAGTTTTTGTATTGATCAGAGCACTTTTATAGAAAAAGTGAAATTTAATATATGAAATTTTGGATAAAGTTACATCAAAAATATGAATATCTGTGGTGTTGACTTCATTAAACCGTAATTTGTGAACCTTTCTGTCTAATTTTATTTTTTATGCAGCAATCTTTTTTTTCTCTCACAAAGCGTAGGTAAGATTCCTACTAGGCTAGTTTTTTAATCTGTGTTTCCCTTTAGGATCTTTTTTTTTTTCTGCTGCTGACTTTCAATTTTCTTAAATGTACTTTTTTTCTGTCTTGAGATTTTTAATATGGTCTTTAACACTATATTGGCAGAATATTGAGTATCTTGAGGCTTTTTTCTTAAAACAAGTAACTCTATTCAAGAGAATAAATATAAACCACCAAATTAACATAGGGAAAAATGTATGTAAAATGATTAACACAACGCAAACAAAACTAAGATGATCTTACAACATGGACTATATGCACCAATGATACAATCTAGTGACTTAATGAGATGACAACTACAGTACAGAAAAGAGACAATCAATAACATGTCAATGCCATAAGGAATGTACAGAAACTAGCGTTTGAAGTTTTAACACAGGGCCAATAGATATCTTTGAGAAGACGGAAATTTCTACAAGTTGTATCTTATTGTTGAAATCTGAGAATATATCAAGAACCAGAAACAAGACAGAGTTTTATTTCTTTTGAAAATGAAAATATTTGGAGAGTTCTTTATTACTCTTTACATGAACCATGGACATAAAGTGTAATTCAACAGCGAAGTGTAGCATTGATTTGGTACAATCCAATGATTTATGGGTTTACTCATTCAACAGATTAATATTTTATCTTAGGGACTCAATTACTTATTTTCAAGCTAAAATAATATACATGGGATTAATAGGAATGAAATTAAGTTTATGTTTAGCCGTGGAACGGCTGAATATGGCACAACCAACACTTATAAAGCATAGTTGAAACACCATTTGTCAAACCTAGATGATTTCAGAGGAGTATTTTGGAGCAGTTGAAGTTTAAGGAAATTATCTTACAGTTTTGTGATACCTTTATATGTACTCTATTATTAAGATAAAGTAGAGTTCATATATTTTAAAGAATTCATCAGAGGCAAAGTTTACTAACAATTATCATCTATCTTTCAAATTCAAGATATCACTTATGCAACTACAACACTAAAATTTTCAAACAGGGCTACTTTAAGAACTCAAAAGAGACTTGCTGCTGCTGTCGCTGGTGTTGGTAAGAGAAAAATTTGGATGGACCCATCCAGTGTTTCCGAAATCAAGGAAGCCTCTTCCAGACAAGCTATCAGAAAATTAATCAAGAACAGCGTTATTGTCAAGAAGGCTGAAACTGTTCACTCTAGATCCAGAACCAGAGCTATGAAGGAATCTAAGCAAAATGGTAGACACACTGGTTACGGTAAGAGAAAAGGTACAGCTGAAGCTAGATTACCATCTCAAGTTGTTTGGATCAGAAGATTAAGAGTTTTGAGAAGATTGTTGTCTAAATACAGAGACTCTGGTAAGATCGACAGACACTTATACCACTCTTTATACAAGGCTGCCAAGGGTAACGCCTTCAAGCACAAGAGAGCTTTAGTTGAACACATCATTCAAGCCAAGGCCGACGCTTCTAGAGAAAACGCTTTGAAGGAAGAAGCCGAAGCTAGAAGAATCAAGAACAGAGCCTTAAGAGAAAGAAGAGCTCAAAGACAAGCTGAAAAGCAAGAAGCTTTAACAAAGGAATAAACTAGTTTTTTATTATAAATAATATCTTTTCTATATATAAAACTCGACCTTAATTAAACAAGAAAATAAATCTTTGAATATAAATAAGTCATTTCTTTCACTTTTAAAGAATTATATATCAAACGATACATAGGTATAGCAAATTGATGAGTGCGCTTTCTTGAGAAAGTTTGGTGAATAAGTTAATTATATAGCCAGACCAGCTGTAACTATCTGAATCTTTCAAAATCTCTATGCCTTTTGAGTGAATCATGGTATATCGGAATGTAGTTTTCACTTGAGGGATTGAATTGGCATAGTTTTATCATAGGAAACAAGCTGCATATTGGATTAGAGGTACTGTATGATATTTGGTTACATATGCAGCCATTTGTATCACAAAATTGGTCAACATGTGTTGTCATTCTTTTATAAATACTTAGTCATGGTGACATTTCTTTAAGTTCTAATACCAATCTTTTTGTTAAAATGAAATATTGCCTAGTTGCTGATTCTTCATTATCAAAATGAACAACAAGGAAAAAAGGATGATTATTTTTCAATGAACGGCTTTTTATCCTAATATTTTGGAAAAAATGTCTAACAAGCAGGGTAAATTTGTGTGTTAACACATGCCATATATAATTTAATGTGAATGGACCATATTCAAAACAACTGATAAACTTTGACCTGGAGACTGAATGGCCATTGGGCTTCAAATGATATATAGCCATTTATGCTCTTTAAATAACACAAGAAAAAAAAAATTGGGTCCAACACTAACAGTTTCCATAGCTGATCATTTTATAATGCTACGTAATATTCACTGATACGTAATAAGAAAATTAATTTCTGAATAAAAAGATCTTTAAAATATGATATATAAATAAGATTAAAATAGACCGTCAACAACACCCTCTTCATCAATGTCAACCTTCAAGTAACCTGGCGCAGTTGGTAGACCTGGAATGGTTTGGATATCACCAGCTAAAGCATATAGATATCCAGCACCGATAGAAGCTCTAACATCTCTTATAGGGAATTTGAAACCAGTTGGAACTCCCTTCAAAAGTGGATCGTGTGATAAGGAATATTGAGTCTTGGCAATACAAATTGGCAGGTTACCAAAGCCCTGTTTCTTGTACATATCGATCTTTTGCTTAGCTAGTTCGGAAAGTTCAATTTCAGCACCGCCATACATCTTTTGAACAATGGTGGTTAGCTTTTCTTCAACAGTTGATTCAACATCGTAAAGTAACTTGAAGTCCTTAGGTTGCTTACAAGCTTCAATGACAGCTTTGGATAACTCAACAGATCCAGCACCACCCAAGGCCCATGGGTCAGAGGTGACAGCATCGAAGGCCCCAGCTTCAATGGAGGCCTTTCTAATGGCTTCAATTTCAGCAGCTGTGTCAGTGGCATACTTGTTGATGGCAACAACAACAGGAACACCAAACTCCTTTGCATTGGCAATTTGTTTTTGCAAGTTACATACACCCTTTTCAACAAATCCAACATTTTCTTCTTGGTATTCAATTGGTAATTGTTGACCAGGCTTACATTCAGGAGCACCACCATGAGACTTCATGGCCTTGACAGTGGAAACAATAACAACACAATCTGGAGACAATCCGGAGTTTCTGCACTTGATGTTCATGAATCTTTCACCACCCATGGTGAAATCAAAACCAGCTTCAGTAACAACATAGCCAGATTCTTCTTGGTTCTCAGCAGACTTGTGGGGACCAACCAGTCTTAAACCAATTCTATCGGCAATGATAGAGGAGGCACCGATGGAGATGTTGGCAAATGGACCAGCATGAACCATGACCGGAGTACCCTCAAGAGTTTGCATTAAGTTTGGCTTGATAGCATCGGCCAACAATGCAGTAACAGCACCGGCAACACCGATGTCCTCAGCAGTGATGGCAACACCTTCCTTATTAAAACCAATAACCATTCTTCCAACTCTCATTCTCATATCAGTCAAGTCGTTTGATAAGGCTAAAATGGCCATCAATTCAGAGGCAACAGCAATGTCAAATCCAGTGGTTCTTGTCAATCCCTTTTCAGTCTTGGATTGGCCAATGGTAATTTCTCTCAACATTCTGTCATTTACATCAACAACTCTTTTGATAGTTATCGTGTCTGGGTCAATGTTCAATTTGGCAAACTTGGAAATTTCAGCATCAGTTAGCTCATCTGAGTTGGTTTTGTTGATACCCAACTTTTGCAATCTTTTCAATTGTGACTTGGTGAATTTTCTTTCACCGTTTTTAGCAGGTACTAATCTCTTGTAGAAAGTCTTGTCGTTTTTAGTTGTAGTTTCATGGAACATTCTTGTGTCAATGGCAGCAGCCAATAAGTTGTTAGCAATGGAAATGGAATGAATATCAGTTAAATCTAAAGTGAAGGTATCAACAGGAACAACCAAAGATCTACCAGCACCGGAGGCAGTACCTTTGACACCAAAGGATGGACCTAATGAAGGTTGTCTGACATTGGCAATGGTAGGCTTGTTCAAGTGAGCATACAGAGAGGAGGCTAAGGAAATACAGATGGTGGATTTACCTTCTCCAAAAGCAGTAGGAGTGACACCACCAACCAAAACATACTTACCTGGGTTTCTATTCTTTTCCAATCTGTTCAAAACTTTAGGATTGATCTTGGCTAAGTGGTGACCATGATATTCAACTTCAGAGTTGTGTAAGTTCAGTTCTTCAGCAATGGCACCGATTGGCTTTGGAGTGTGTTTTCTAGAAATTTCAATATCGGAAGGTACAGGGAAACTTGTGTCTATTTTGACAGGGTGAATCTCAGGTAGTTTGGTTTCATCATTATAGGCCTTCATTGCAGCTTGGAAAACATTAGCAGTTAACATGCTGACAGTCATTGGACCAACACCACCTGGAACAGGAGTAATAAAAGAGGCCTTATCCTTACAAGATTCAAAGTCAACATCACCAACTAACTTTTTACCTGATTTTTTTTCTGGAGCTGGAATGTGGTTTATTCCAACATCAATAACAATGGCACCTTCTTTCAACCATTCACCTTTAACAAATTGTGGAACACCACAAGCAGCAACAACAATATCGGCTTGCTTGATTAATTGTGGAACGTTCTCTGAGTATCTGTGGACCATGGTAACGGTGCAGTTCGCCTTCTTCAACAAGGATGAAACTGGAGTACCAACAATGTCAGATCTACCTATAACAACAGCAGTCTTACCCTTTAATGGGACATTAGCTTCCTCAAGTAATCTCATAACACCGTTTGGAGTACATGGGATGAAGTATGGGGTTCCCCCTCTCTTGGAAAGTTCACCAACGTTGTATCTGTGAAAACCATCAACGTCCTTTTTGGCGGAGACAGCATTGGTAATCAATGTTTCGTCCAAATGGTTAGGAAGAGGTAGTTGAATCAAAATACCATGGATGGAATCATCATCGTTGAGCTTTTCAATTTTAGACAACAGTTCTGTTTCATTGATATCCTCTGCCAACTTCTCAACATCACAAGAAACACCAGACTTTGTGGAAGCATTTAGCTTAGCTTTAACATATGTTGAAGAATCAGGTCTAGAGCCGATCTGTAAAATCTTTAACTTTGGGTTGAATTCGGGATGTTGTGCTTTGATAGCTTTGATTTTTTCAGCTAGTTCATTTCTCATGCTTTCAGATAAAGTTTTACCAGAAAGAACATGATACAAAGAGGCTAGTTGTAGACTTTTGAAGTTACCTTTCAAACTGGAGGATTTGAAAGTGTTTAACAACATGATTTGAGGAAATATGTGGATGAGTTTATAGCGAATACCGATTTAGGGTTTAGATATTAATTTGCTCAAATATAATACATGATGTGCAAAAGGGATGTTTGATTATAAGAAGCCAACTTCACCGTTGTTGAAGACTGTTGTATGAGACTGGATGACTAAATTTTTCATGTAGGAATAATTTTTTTCTTCCAAAAAAAAAAAAAAATAATACAAATAAATAGGAACTTCTAAGAATGTCAGCATAAGCAGAAGTTGTAAGACATTAGCCAGAAATTCATCAGAAGTTGTTAAAAAAATATTGAAACAATGAGAAGTCAGCTACTTTCACAAAAGCAAAAAAACAAACTTCGGTTGCTCGACTTTTAAGACTCTCAAGAATTGATGTTTTAAGGATATATTGATGGCTTGTTAATTAAGATACGTCTTTGATAAGAAGCCAGGCACAAAGCCTTTGAGTTCAACCCTTTCATTTCATTTTTTTTTCTTCACATGATTTAGTTGGAAGATCATTTATAATGTATTTGATATTATATATACCAACAGTTTTATTACGTTGTTATCAGTTTACAAGAAAAAAAATGGTGAGTGATCACGTGCCGTTAATGACTCTTGGAGTCCTAGCTTTTTTGTTTTTTTTTTTAAAAAGACAGAATCTTATCTGTACAGCTCAAATGAAATAACAACTTTCCCTTTTAGGAAATGCTAAGCATGTCCTGTTTAATTTTTTTTTTTTGTTGCAAAAAAAAAAAAAAAGTATCAATTGTTTTTTTTTTTTTGCTCTTTCCGTTTTGGGACACCGACTCTTTAAAAAAAGCCATCTACACCTTTTTTCACACTCTTTCGTTCTGAAATGAGAACTTTTCATTTTTTTACTCTGTCTTTTCGTATTTTCGCCTTAGGACAGTTCAATCTTCTCTTTATTCTTCACTCTCTAATCAATATTCAATTTTGATATATAAGCATATTATTGACACTTCATTTTTTAATATAAGCGTAAAAATTGTTAACAAAAACCACTATAAAGAATCCTTTAAACAACCTATCGTATAATTATTACCGAAATGGGAGGTGTCAGAGAAAAGAAAGTTGAATACTTTGCTAAATTAAAAGAATTATTAGAAGAATACAAGTCTGTCTTCGTCGTTGGTGTTGACAATGTTTCTTCTCAACAAATGCATCAAGTCAGAAAGTCTTTGAGAAACAAGGCTGTCGTCTTAATGGGTAAGAACACCATGGTCAGAAGAGCCATCAGAGGTTTCGTTGCTGAAAACCCTCAATTTGAAAAGTTAGTTCCTTTCGTCAGAGGTAACGTTGGTTTCATTTTCACCAACGAATCCTTATCTGAAATTAAGGACGTCATCTTAGACAACAAGGTTGCTGCTCCAGCTAAGGCCGGTGCAGTTGCCCCAGAAGACATTTGGGTCCAAGCCGTCAACACCGGTATGGAACCAGGTAAAACCTCTTTCTTCCAAGCCTTGGGTGTTCCAACCAAGATTGCCAGAGGTACCATTGAAATTGTTTCCGATGTCAAGGTTGTTGAAGCCGGTAACAGAGTCGGTGCTTCCGAAGCTGCCTTATTGAACTTGTTAAACATTTCTCCATTCACCTTCGGTTTAACCATCGTTCAAGTCTACGACAACGGTCAAACCTTTGGTTCCGAAATCTTAGACATCACTGATGATGAATTAGTTGCTCACTTCACTGCTGCCATCTCCACCATCACTGCTGTTTCTTTGGCTTCCGGTTACCCAACCATCCCAGCTGTTGGTCACCAAGTTGTCAACGCCTACAAGGACTTATTAGCCGTTGCCGTTGCTTCTGAATACACTTACCCAGAAATCGAAGAATTAGTTGAAATCTTAAACGACCCAACTAAGTTAGCTGCTTTGCAATCCGCTGCTCCAGCTGCCTCTGCTGCTTCAACAGAAGCTGCTGCTGAAGAAAAGGAAGCTTCTGAAGCTGAAGAATCCGATGACGACATGGGTTTCGGTCTATTCGATTAAACTGATTTATTAGCATAAAAAGACTTTCTATATATTAAGACTATAAAGTGAAGATGTATATAATAGTATTCATCTTCACGTATTCTAATTTAATCACAACATCAAATACAACTCAACTTTATTGCTGATCATTGAATGTCGAAATTGAGGCGCTTAAAAAAAAACGATTTTTTTGGTTTTCATGCACTGGATCATGTGACTTCAATTGTAGAAAATCCTTGAACTTTGTGAAGCTTTGTGATTAAGTGACAATAATCCACAATCACTGTATGTCTTCATATTGATCAATATATCTTAACAAGTCTATGTATTCCAATTCATAGGCGAATATGGCTTGAAAGACACCTTTCATATACTTCATGAATAAATTCACCTTGATATATAGTCTAAATGTTTTTAAGCAAAACGTTTAATGATACTTTATGCTATAATGCACTACTCATTTTTTATGAAAGATTTTATGAATAGAAATGATAAACCAAAACTGGTATTAGGACAAAATGTTTGAACAGCCACATTACATGAATTATTCTCAACTTGAATTTAGCCAATGCAGCATTAACTTCTCATCTTCCATTGAGCAACCAAATACTTCATCATATAGCCACAGGCCTCAAAAAAGATTAACAGGTCTGAAACTTAGCGAGCCTCGAACGCACTCAACATGTGATCAAATTGAATTTAACAGAAATATTAACATGATGATCAATGATTCAGTGGCTAACCAAAATCTATCCAGCATAAGAAAGATCGATATTCTTGGTGAGCAAGTTGAGTTAACTGACTTAGGAGAATCTTCCATATTGAATTTCTTGAATGATATATCAAACAAGCAGTGCAGACAGGAGCATAGAAACCCTATAACTGATATGACCATAAATCCAATGATCGAGGAATTAGATGAAAACACCGATAATGAAAGTCCAGAGTCTTGCAGTTCAAACATTTTAAATTCGTTGTCTCATTCATTAAGGAAGGGTTTAATCATAAGAAAGAAAGAAGCTGATAATGTTTCAAGCCAAAAAGATGATTCATTATGCTATATTGAGTTTGATTTAAATCAAGGGAGAATGGTCACCATTCTTCACTACTTTGAGGATGATCTTGATGATATCAAGAAATATAATAACAATATAACTCAATCTAATATTGATCTATTTACTATAACTGACGAGACAATAGACATGATCAATGTTTATGCAAAGTTGGAAAAGGCCAATAAGTTGTTCAAATGCTTTTTGTCTAACACTGAACGTGTTGCAGATATAGAAAACTTGAACAAACTTGTCTTTAAGGAATTTATAACCTTACTATCTGGATTTGTATCAACTAAGGGTAAACCGCGATTTCCATCCATTATTAATTACAACAAAAGACGCAAACAATGCCATAGCTTGCAAATGTCACACAGGCTTTATAAGCATTACAGCACTAGCTTGAATCATAGCTTAATAAATGCCTTGGAGCAACCAGTGGCTTTGCCTTTACTACAGAATGTCAATTTTTCTGTTGACCTACTAAGTGAAAGTGATTCAGATATAAAAAGCAATACTCCTGAGAAATGTAAAGACTTGGAGTTGGATGAGATTGCAAGAGAGTACAAGTACAACGAAATAAACCAAATTGTTACAGAAAATCTTTATCTTGAGATGTTAAAGATGTTTGATAATCTGGTTGCCGCTCAAGCTATTTACAACAAAACTTGTATAAAATACAATGATAAAGCGGCCGTAAAAGAAAGTGAATGCTTGATGTTTTTAGACACCGCTTTGATATTTGATTTTTTGAAAATTGCCGAAATTCTCAAGAATCAAGAACTGATAGTTAAACTCCACGGAATCTTTTATAGAATTTTGCAACTATCCATTGTTGAAAACAGCTTTGAATTGTTCTCCTTTCTAGTAAAAACTCAAGTCAACTTATATCACAAAAGAATAGCAAAAATTTTGCCTGTTGATCGTTCCTTGACAGTTTTGAATGAGATTGACAACAACGAGTGGGGAAAATACACTGTGTCTAAGCTTTGTGTCGATGAATTTGAAAAGATGTTAGCTTTAGTGAACGAGAGACAAGAAAAACAAGAAAAGAACACATTGCTGCTAATTGAAAACATCAATGAAGACAAAAGCATCAACATTGAAGACCTAGAGTATACAAAGTATTTGAATTTAAAAGTTAATGATAAGCAAACTTATACTGAATGGCTACAGAAATATCACCAGTCAAATGACATTGAGGAAATAAAGGTGAAAAAAAGACACAGATTTAATTTTTTACGTAAAATAAGAGATAAGTGGTATGGAATGAAGTCAGAGACTGCTGAAGATATAAAACAAAATGATGAAGAAGACATCAAAGAGAACGTTAACACCAAGCAATCCATATTTGATATATTTGAGATAGATAAAAAGGAAAGCACAAAAACTTATCAGTCATTGTATATACTAGCGCACAAGGCTTTAACCTAATATATTGCACTGCTTCATATTTGAGCAGTTGACTCCCTTAAGTTTTCCTTATCTAAATGTTGAATAACGATACACTACCACACCGTCGAATTCGATTCGAAAAAAAAAATGATAATAAGTCGTATCTCTCACCCACTAATTTTGAAAAGTTTTTTTTTGAAAAAAAATTAGAAGCTTATGTTTAGAAGTCAAACAGTGCGTTTACATTTTTTTATCAAGTAAGTTTGCAAGTAAATAATGTTCTTACATTTCATCTAAGTTGTATCTATATGTGCACCATTCTTTCTATTTTTGACTATAGAAATTACAATATATTCTCCGTAGACAAAGAAAACTTGGTGCATTATTATGAATGTCGTTACTAATTCTCTGAGATTGAGATCACCTCTACTCAAACACAACCGCACTATACACACACTGGGTGCATTAAAACACTGCTTTTCAACAGCATCTTGCTTCTTAAACAAAAACAATGAAAACGACATTGCTTGTCATGACAAGACCTTGGAGGCTGGGAATGGTCCCCTCTTTGTTAACCACAACAACAATTACAAATCGAGCTACCAAACAGGAATGTACGGATCAACGGAGGTTCTGAATGAGGACTTAGTATCTGATTCCCTGCCAACCGTTGATCTTGCGTATGAGGCTGTTCTTTACAACAACAAGCATAACACCGAGGACTCCCCAATGATTGTACTGCACGGCCTGTTTGGATCAAGAACATCAAACAGATCAATGGTCAAGTACCTATCCGAGTACCTGAAGAGGGACATATATCTGTTGGATCTCAGAAACCATGGTCTTTCCCAACACATCTCAAGACACGACTATTGCTCCATGGCGGCTGATGTTGAAAGATGGGTTAAGAAAATGAACTTTGAGAACAGGAAACCTATCATTGTTGGCCATTCAATGGGTGCCAAGGTTGCCATGGCCTCTGTATTGAGAAAGCCTTCCTTGTATTCCATTTTGTGCTCAATAGACAACGTTCCTGTAGCCACTTTCCCACTAGCTTCATTTCCGAAGTATGCCACTTATTTATTAAAGATTGTCAATGATCCCAACATAAGCACACAAAAGCAATGCTTGGAAGTTTTGAAGCCAATAGAAAAGAGACATGCCGTTCAACAGTTTTTGCTAACCACATTGACAAAGTATAAAGATCCCGAAACAGGCAAGTATAGATACAAGTCGAAGATTCCATTGGGGATACTACGAGACTCACTAATCAAGGGAAACATTTCGAATTGGGAATACAACTCATGGGTCTTCAAAGCCAGCATTCCTTCCCTGTTCATCAAAGGGAGCACCTCTGACTACATGTCCGATGAATACTGCTCAGAAATTGGCAAGTTCTTCCCTAATTTCGAATTGAAGACTGTTGAGGGAACTCACTGGGTGAACAGTGAGAATCCCAAAGGATGTGCCGATGTAATTATCGAATTTATCGAGAGAAAGGAAGATAAGTAATGCGACTGTTTTTTTTGGGATACTACAAGAATACATCAGCTTTGCTGACACAGAAAAAAGGACCTGCTCAATTCCTTCTGTACATTAATATAGTGACAATTTGCTACCAGCTCAAGTAAATGTGTATTAACCTTCTAAATCTTATATACTACCATTATAAGCAAAGAAAAAAAAAAAGAAGCAGAACTAAATTTACTATATATTTTTAGTCATTTATCGAATAACCTAAATACAGTCGGCAAATTTGTCAATGAAGTCCATGTAATTCACAGGGGTTTACTCGAGAACTTCTACGTTGCTTTATTCTTCCATTCTCTAAAAGTTAAAGTGTTCTACGGAGAGAAAAAAAATAAAGTATCAATTTGAAGAAAACCCCCCATAAAGATTCCATTTGAGGTAAAAAAAAACAAAAAGAAAAAAAACAAACAAAGAAATCCCCTTATAAGGTAGATCACTCATCAAGTTGTTCTTCGTACATTGATGAGTCATGTAAAGCCCCTAAACAGCAACAAACGCATAGCTAGAAGAAGCATATTGCTCTTGAATGAAGTTCAATATCTTTTCTATCATTTCAACTCTGTTCAGAAGAGTTAAGACGGACATTCCTTTGATATTTACTTGTGGTTTATTGTTCTACTACCTATTCAAAAATGAAATAGACATGCTTAATACCTTTGCAGAAAACGAGCTTCTTCCCCACATAACAAATGACTTGCCTAGAGAACCATTGATTGCTGACTCTCTACCTTTAGCCAAGGAAACTCCATCTATAAACGACAATTTCAATGCCCATGTCGATGAGACTAAAAAACCATCCTCAGTGGATGCAGCAGAAGAAAAGTCTGACTTCAACAAACCTGATCTAATGAACTATGAAGTTCTTCAGGAAAAAAACAGATTTTTCCCTATTCTTCAGAACAGCATCAATACTTCAGATGCGTTCAACTCATTGAGTGTAACACCTTCCAAAAAAATTGGTTCATTCAAGGATTTAAACAGACGTCTCAAGAATCTGTTGGTGGACCACTTCACATGGAAAAACATCTATAAATATATTGCGGAGGACTATCCTAGTATGCAGGCTGCAAGGTTCTCAGACAATGGCTTTGCAATCACCAAAAAACAGGCTGAAATCAGAGAGATATTTATAGAAACATTCAACTTATACTCAACAATTGTAAATTCGGAAATAATTGATGAGATAAATCCAATTTCCAAGACAACCAACAACAATGGTAACGGATTTGGAAGATCCCTGATTGGATCTTTGGACATGCTGTACCTATTGAACATGGAAGAGGAACTTGAACCCATGCTAAGCAAGCTGGTGGAGGACAACACACTTAAGTCCGAGAAGAACTTGATGAACACAAATGAGAATTTCATAACAATTTTATCTGCCTTGATTTCGGGGTATGAGCTCTCTAATGAAAAAGAGGAATCTTTGTTGCTATTGATCAAAAACTTTGCGAAAATTGCGTTGAAGGCATACGACACCCCGACAAATGGTCTACCCATTTCGGATTACCCTTTCAAGTCATTCATTCAAAATAGATTCCCTTTTAGAAAAACATCCATATTTGATGTTTCTGGTAACTTTTTGGAGCTTATAAAGCTATCGTCTTTGACAAAGGAAAATGTATATATTTCCACGGGGATGAATGTCTTCAATAAGATGCTTGTGTCCGCTGTTGGGACATTCAATCTTGATTATTTGTTCCCCACAGTTGTGGATCCCAGTGGTTGCCAGTTAATCAAAAGAACACAGAATCATAAGTCGGTGCCAAACTCAAAGGGGTTTATGAAGAGTATATTCAATGGAAACTATGTCAACTGCTTACAAAGAGGCACAATCATCCCCGTCAATGATGAGTACAACTTTGATTACGACATCAATAAGCAAGAAGAAGAGTACATAGATTTGATAAATGATGACGGAAACGTGAATTACTTGTTTAGCTTTTTGAAAAGTTATCATTTGATGAATGGAAATAGTGATTTTGTTGAGTTGAGAGGATACTTTGAAAACGCATTCAAATACATCAACAAGTTCATGTTTTATAAGCCGCTTTTGCCTTCAGACATGAAGGAAAAGTATGGTGATCTTGATTTTGTATTTTTCACTCCGTTGTATGTGAAAAAAGGTGGATTGCATTTAGAAAAACATACTCAAGAAATCTTGATAAAGCAATCATTGATGTTCAAGGCTCAACATTGTCAACTAGGAGGGGTTTTTCTATATGCCTCAAAACTGTTGAAAAACGATACATACTTGGAAGTTGGCAAACAATTGATAAATGGATGTACAATATTACCTGATATAGTTGGTCTTGATGTCATTCCAGCAAGTGTCACCTTTGACAAATGTGTTAACTTGGAGGATTGCTATACCTTTGATTCTCAACAAAAATTAGATAGCTTAAAGGATATTTCAATTCTTGATGACATGTATATAGCTGCGGATGATGAGGACTACTTCAAGGTTCAAAAAACTTCCATAGAAAAGAGAGATTTTCTTGCTCAAAATTCGGAAGGTGGAGTAGATGAAAAATCACATATGCTATCCGAGATGTACAAAAAACAAGAGCAATCCAAAATCAAGGTTCCCTATAAGAAAAAGTTTATGTTAACAACCTCCAAGGATGCTTTACAAAACAAACCATTCCTTTTTGAAAAGCATACATGGCTAAATGAAAAATATCCATTTTATATTAATTCAATGGACGCATCATTTTCGATGAGACCAGAGTTTGTTGAATCCTTGTTTTATGCCTACAGAATCACTGGTGAGTCCAGATACAGAGACATTGCTTCAGACAGTTTTGATAAGATGATGAAGCATGTGAAACAAGTACACAACAGACACATAGAAATATCTGCCATCAAGGACCTATTCACTGATAAGGAGCAAGACTCATTACCATACTACTGGTTCACGAGAACTCTGAAATACTACTACCTGATATTTTCTGATATCTCAACGTATTCTCTAGATGACTACATATTTAATGGTGATGGACACATATTCAAAAAAAACTATGAAATGATATCGAGCTAGTATACGACATAAATATCTTTATATTTTCAAATCTATATATAGATGTCAAAATTATTCACTTTCACTATCATCTAAGTATTTAGCATAATCATCAGCGGATGCAAAAGTAGGAAGTTGTTTAAGAGCCTTTCTCTTCTTTTTTTTTTCGGCTTTCTCCTTATCAGCTTCTGTCACTTCTTCTTCAACTTCATCATGCTTTCTCTTTCTAAATTCAGTGCTTTCTTCATCATCTTCCGATTCTTGTGCAGACAAGAATTCTGCTTCAGAATCGGAGGAACCCTCACCAGATATCAGAGCATTGATGTCCAAACCATCATCTTCCGACTCATCTACCGATTCATTTGCATGGTTCATTTCAACTTCACTTTCATCTGAGGAGAGAGCATCTAGTTCAGCAACTGCATCGTCATCCAATAATGGTTCCTCAACTTGGTCATCGGAGTCATCAGACATGGAGAAGTCTTCTTCACCAAAGACATCATCTTCTGAATCTTCGTCTTCATCCTCAACATCAGGTCTGGATTTGACCAGGGCAGACCAAACTTCATCTTCGTCCAGCTCATCCGCGTCGTCCAGTTCTGCCTTCTTTTCCATCTTCTTGATGCTTGACTGTTTACTGGTGAAGTACTCATAAAAGAACTTTTCATCAGGCTTGATGCTCTCTGCTCTCTTGGTCAGCCAGTTTTCGGTGTTTGCAGGCAACTCATTCCACACTCTGTCTGAGGCCTTGACCAACAAAGAACCCGTGTGTGCACCTCCCAGCGGTTGCATGATGGAGGAGCCTCTGGTTGTAGATTTATGCTTGAAGTTTCTGTATACGAATCTGTCCAAAAAATGTCCTAGTGTGTACAGACCCAAGTCAGGCTTACCCAGAGCATCCGCTGGGTTTTCATCCTGATCCTCTTCCGATAATTCATCGTGGGTTGGGGCTGTTTTGGCAAATGCAGAGGCATATGTCTTGATGGTTGGATGGAAGTGGTTTTCAAAGTTTGTCAGTTCCCACAAAGATGAAAACTCAGCATTGGCAAAATTTGGATCTCTCTTTCTAGAGTCATAAGGCTTAAATTCCTCCTTAACAGCATCCTCATCGTCTTCTTGCTCATTCTTGTAGTCCACAGGGGTGTTGATCAACAGATTTTTGATTTCCGGAATTGTTTCTTGTAATTTCATCAGTAAGTAAATCATACCTGCAATGGAACCGATGTTCAACCAATGAGAAATGATCTGCAGAATTCTCTTAACAAAGGCTTGGACTCTTGGTATGTTTCTATCATTGGACAAGGATTTGTACATCAAATTCAAATAGATACCTTGCTTTGATGAATTGACCAATCTTTCATCCAACAGGGATTCATACAATGTTCTGTAGTATCTGTCGTCATTAACCTTACCCTTGTTCTTGGAGATAACTTGGAAAATCAAAGTCAAGGCTTGTATGGATGTGTTGAAGTTCGAGGAGTGAGTGATTTTGAATAAAGTGTCCAATCTTTGATCATAGACTTCAGCTGGTAAGTTTGAGAAGGGGAATGCTCTGTTCATACCTGTTAAAATGGCACTGAACAACTTGGAGTTCTTTTCCTCAATTATATCTTGTTCATTCTTGACCTCTTGTTTGACAGACACACCACCTTTCTTACCCTTTTTGACGTTTTTCTTTCTTTTGCTTTTCTCATATGATTTTTTAGAAGTGAACTCCTTATCTTCGGTTTCTTTAGTCTTGGAAATATCTGATTCAACTAGGAACTTTTCAAACAAAGTGAAGTAAACCTTCAACAGATTGTTGGCAATTTTAAATTCAGAGTTCTTTAAGATAGTTTGGTTCAAGGTTTGAACTGAGTAGTAAATGGTGTGGTAACCTTCATTTTGCTTTAAACAGATATCAACAATGGCATCGATGATGATGGACTTCATGTTTGGATGTATGTTTTCCAACTTCAACAGTTGGTAAGAGGCCTTCGATGAAACCTTGTTATCAATATCACCTAACTTGTTCACAGCCAATCTCAAAAGATTGTATTCTTGTTCTGGTTTAGCAGCCAATAAGTCAACAACATGGGTCAAAACGTTCATTCTGATGTGAATGATTGGATCATGAGATAACTTTTCTAACACTTCTAGAATTTTGAAGTAAAAGTTCTTCATGAAATCTTCAAAGTACCAGATGGCCAAGGTCTTTTTATTTAGCATCATAGATAAGTTTTGGTTCTTAAAGTATTTCATTTTTCTGTCTGGAAGCAAACCACCATTCAAAAACATATCCTTCAAGGCAGCCAATGTGGCCAGGATGGAATTTCTTGATTTCTTGTTACAGTAGCCTAGCAAGGTCTCTAAGGACTTTAAGTTATGGATCGGAGATTCTTGGATCAATAGTGTCAATGCACTGATTTTATCATTTAAGGTACCGTCTTGTAAGATATCCGACATGAACTTTTTCTGTGAATTATTTTTAGTGAATTCTTCGTAGAAGATATCATTGTCCTGTTCAAGGGCCAATTTACCTCTTTCATAGAGTTTGGCAATTTGGTCCTTTGATAATGGGTCCTGCTGGTATTTTGTTTCTGGGTCTAAAGGAACTTGATGCCATAAGGTGTTTGTAGGGATTAGTAATCTATCAGATACAACAAGGTTGGTTTCTGAAATAAAACCGTCCTTGTTGTTTACTTCCTGCTTGTTTTCTGTTTTTTCTTCTTTGGTTGAACTAAGATCTTTGTCTTCAGCTTCGCTTTGTTCAGATTCTTGTTCAGCTTCTTGTTCAGATTGCTCTTGTTCAGAGTCGTCTTGAGCTTCCTCTTCAACTTCTTCGTCATCAATAACCAAATTAGGAACATCATTTGCGTTAAATCCCATTTGCTTCATTATATCTTGCAAGCCACCTTTTAATTCATCTTCATTTTCATCACCGTTGTCGTTGAATTCTTGTTCACTTAGCTCACCGTCTGATTGGTTCAAAACTAAGTTGATGTCTTCTTCAGTGGCACCCAATTCAAGAGCTTCCTTTTTAAGTAGCTGTTCCTTCTCAGAGAGCTTTTTACTTGATTTGATTTTGTCACTCTTGGCCTTTTTGTCCTTACTGACTTTCATTTTACTTTCGATCTTTTCTTTTAGGGATCCTAAATTTAAAGACATTTTGGTATGTATGGGATGATGTTGCTGTATATTTGGTTCTAGATATTTTCGTTGGGGTTCTCCTTGATATATTCCTTAAGAAAAGTTCAAACTCAATAAAGATTTGAAAAAAAAACCGTAAGAGAAACTTATTCAAACTATTTTAAAAGAAGAGAAATATTTCAAAAAGTGAGAAGAGAGTTCTTGGAGAATACTCGGTCGTTGCCTCTTTGGGAAAGTCTTCCTGCTGGCCATTTTACGTCTTGTTTTTTTCTCAAAAAAAAAAAGCAATTTAATCACGTGTCCATATGCGATTGCCAGCGTAAATGCTTAATTTTATCAAATAGAAATATATTATTCATGTTCAGATAATCTATTTGAAAAATGAAAAGAAGTTGGGTACATTTGTAGAATAACTGACATTTGACCATTAGGAGGTACAATTGATATGCCTAAGCTTACATGATTAGAAACACATAGTTTAATAGTGTTTAAACCGAATTTTTTTTTGGGAAAGCTTTTTGTTTTCTGATTTTATAAGTACCGCCGTTGCGGTTGATAACAACAATTTTTTTTTTTTTTGGGTAGAATCATCTAACACACATACATGACTGAAGTCATTTTCACTAGTCATTTAAAAAACAGAAAAGTCGATTACCAATGAGTAAAAACATATGCTTTAATGGAGTTGAATTCTATCGAAACGATTCATCGATACAGTGGAAAAGCACAAACTCCCCAAACAGTATAAACAATCATTATGGCAATTACGACGTGATTCTTGTGATTAACTCAACAGGGGCAGGGCAGCAAACTGACGAACATGCAGCATTGAAGGACCATTATTCTAATATGTATTTCAAGTTTCTAAGTCTATGCAATAAAGCGTGCAAGCTGATCACTACCCAACATACACGAGATATACAAGAGATTGCCAAGAGCTCTTTATTGTCAGTTGCTGGGAAGAGGTCCCTTGTAGTGATACTATCTGGTGATACATCAATCAAAGAGCTGATAGAAGGTCCGGATACACTTGAGATAGCATTGGATGTGTTGCATGTCCCTTTTGGAACAGCTAACGCATTGTTTTGGGATCTATTTCAAGTGGATAAGAATACAGATAACAAAAGTGACAACTATGTGAGCTTTAGTGAAATTCTTCAAAGACAATTCCTTCAGTTTGCAACCGGTAACATACTTGACAGGAAAGAAATTCCTTTGTATGCCATAAAGTCCACAAAAACAGATGATGTTTTGGCCAAATGCCTTTTATTAATAACCACTGGGTTTCATGCTACACTGCTAAAAGTTGCATCTGAGCCTGAATATGCAACCTTAGGTGATGAGAGATTCCTAAAAGCCTCAAATGATTTGGCTGGGGACAAGTATCATTACAACAATTTCATAGAAGTTTTGAACAAGGAGAATCCAGAAGAAGTGATCTTTGCTAAACAAGAAAGCTCATATTTCGGCATCTTCAACCAAGGAAGACTTGAAAGAGGATATGATATATCCCCTAAGTCTGACTTCAAACATCGTTATATACTGTCAATAAGAGAGGAAGAGGGTGACAAGAAGGCATTTTTCAATAAGATATTGAAAGGTTACGATCCTGATAGTAACGCATTGATAAAGATGTATGAGGATGATCCATTGGTGGTTTACAATGAGGTTGATACAAGTGTAGATTTACTGATGCGGATATATCCAAACACCAAGAAAAACGTGTATGAGAAACACGTGTGCATTGATGGCTATCTCCTTCCTGAGGATGAGATACTCAAGGATACTTACCTAGAGTTTAGTGTGGAGAAGATAAGAGAGAATGGCATCAGGTTCTTTGGTATTTAAGGTGTATATATTTCTTTGTGTTGACAAACCAACGTTTCAGGACACATTTTGAGTAATCTTTCTTCCCCATAGGTATCCGAATAGTTTGTCAAACTTTCCCAAAGAGGAAGTGCATAATATCGCTACCATGTATCTGTCCCACGTACCGTAGAGAAAATATAAAAAAAAATCCACAGCACAGAACCAATTCTTAGCAAAAACAGCGGAAAAAAAGAGAGAAAAATTTTTTCTGGACAGTGGCAAAAAAAAAATGAGTGTGGACATGAAATCTCTCAATAGTTTCTATGTGTTGTATTTTTGATATGAATCCTATAATCTTTAAAATATGTTATCTTGTAACAAAAACCAATAAAATATAATTTTTTATAACACTATTATACTTTAGTTAACAATCAGCAATACAAATAAAAAGAAGAATAAAACTCTCTTAAGTGTCTACATACCTTTCTTTTAAATTATTACTTTGTATATCAGTCATTAACGTTACTTACTTCTAATAGTTTTTTTTATTTATCCTCTTTGTATTTTCTTTTGTTGTACAGAACTATATAGTAAAGATTAAGATAAATTAAAAAAAAGTAAATTAACCTAACAGTGTAATAAAAGTTAACAACCCTTCAAAAAACACTCACACCATGTCTTTAAAGAGACTTACTAAAGAATTAAAGGACTTAGAAAACGACCCTCCAACTTACTGCTCTGCTGGTCCAGTAGGCGATGACTTGTACCACTGGCAAGCTTCCATAATGGGTCCTCCAGACTCCCCATTTGCAGGTGGTGTCTTCTTCCTATCTATAACCTTCCCTCCAGACTACCCATTCAAGCCACCTAAAGTAACCTTTGAAACCAAGATTTACCATCCTAATATCAGTGACAACGGTGCCATTTGTTTGGACATATTGAAGGGCCAGTGGTCTCCTGCCTTGACCATTGCCAAGGTTTTGTTGTCTGTATGCTCCTTGTTGACAGATGCCAATCCGGATGATCCTTTGGTTCCTGCAATTGCAAACATATACAAGACAAATAGAGAACAATATGATGCCACTGCCAAGGAATGGACCAAGAAGTTTGCAGTATAAGGTGTCTAACATAAATTTGAAATGTTAGTTCAATGCTGTTTGAATTTTTATATTTGATTTTAACCTTTTTCTTTCTTTTTTTTTTTTACATTTTATGTTGTGTTTAGTATATTATGTCTTTTGTCAACATAAAAGCATACATATGAATAGGAATATTCGTCTATATATTCATACAATTGTTTTAAATGATTAGTTCATTTTGAAATACCCTTTTATTAATAATGTTAGTTATACATTTTACCCTGAAGTTTGTGAGTATTACTTAAATAGGTAACTTTTTATACCGTGGTTTTCTAAACCCTTCCCCCCCTTCCATCCCAAAACTTTGTTTACTTCTTAGATTTTCCTAAAAGAAAAAAAATTTTTCATTTTTGAAAATCAATATAACAGTTTGAGATGATTATCAACTATTAAGCTAGATAACCAACATTAGTATCCAATTGATCTTTCTGTTGGCTATTCAATCCATTAGATATACCCATATTCAATTTAGTTCATTTTTTTTTTTTTGTTAAAGAGCAAAAAACAAAGAACATAATCATGGTAGGTAAAAGTAACATAATATCAAGTTACTATAAAACAAATTACAAAGCACTGCTTAGGACAACAGAGCAGCTGTTCAAGGACAAGCAAATCCAATCATATTTGACCAGTGAACAAAACATCATACTGCATGAACTTTTAAAGATAGAGAACTATGAAGTGAAGCTCAAACATTGGACTGATCTGCTCGATGGGAAATTGAAACTTCAATCATCACTTATAGAAAAGGATCATTCTATTGATGAAGATAACAAGGACGAAGTTATTGACGAGTTTTTAAAGATGGATTTGCAGAACTTACAGGAAAGACTGTCCAGTGATGGCTTTTTATCTGCACTTTCGCTGAAGATCCGATATTGCTTGTGGGAACAACCTTTGAAAATATGGCTTCAAGATGATTTGAGAGATTATAAACTGCTAAAAATATATAACGAGTACAAGACTTCAACTATGGAAGCAACTGATGACGATGACGACGATATGCTTGACGATATTAAATATGTCATAATGGATCCTAGCGAAAATCAGGATACGTCGATCAATCAAGATTATCAAAATAAGGATATATGCGTTACCTCAGCCACCAACAATGATGAAGATGACTATGACATGGATGATGAAGAAGAGGCTCAACAATGCGCCCCGAAAGAATCAAATGAAAGCGATGATTATTTAAATATAAACATATCTCCAGAAACACTATCTCTTCTCTCAGCCAATGACATCAACACTGACAGAAACAAAGCAGCCTTTAGATTCAATAGAATATACCACACGATAGAAGATGATAAAACCACTGTTATGGGGAAAAAGCATTTGGAGGAAGCTGAAAAGAGAATGGAAATCAAAGAAAGGAAAAGAAACAGGGATGATTATGAACTTGAGTCTGAGGACGAAGAAGTCAGCAAAAACGATGATAAGGAAAATTCAGTTTCAGCCCCAAATGACCAAGAACAAGCTAATGATCAAAAGGAACCGACAGACCCCAACAACAAACCTAGCAGAGAACTTGATGGTGATGTGTCCATCATCAAGGAAGTCAAAAACACTACAGGCAAAAAAAGGAAAAAAATCAAGTCTGGCGATAAGAGCAATAATGCTGAGGTGGATATCACACATTTACTTGTGACAATAGAGGAGAACAGATCAAAATTGAAACTTACTGATCAGGAATTAAGAAAGTTAATACGAGATGTGCAGAAGACAGGTTCCAAGTGGGCCTCTGATTCCAAAATAGGCCAAGAGGAGTTATACGAGGCTCTGGAAAAGGTCCTAAACCAACTTAGATCATATGGGTCGTATTGCCAGCCATTTCTGAACAAGGTTTCCAAGAGAGAGGCACCGAACTATTATGACATTGTTAAGACACCCATGGACTTAAACACCATGCTGAGAAAACTGAGAAACTTTAGATACAACTCAAAGCAGGAGTTTGTTGATGATCTGAACTTGATATGGAAAAACTGTTTGACATACAACACAGACACCAAGCTGCTGATCAGAAGAAATTGCTCCATGATGCAAAAGAAGGCTTCCAGTTTGATTCCAAGCATTCCCGACATAACAATTCGAGACCGAAAGGATGTTGAGGCTGAGCTCTATGAAGAAGACAATTCGAAGACAGATGAACGCACTGGTGGGAAGACCAATAAAGGTGGGAAAAAGGCAGGATCAAAAATGAATGCCTCGATCTCCCTGAACACCAAAAACCAAGAGGAAGAAGAGAAAGAAGAGCCAGTTGTTGAAGTAGAAGAGGTTAAAATAGAGGAAAGAGACAACACAAAAATAGTTTCTGATATTGACAACGACAATGATGACATGATTGATGATGAGGATGATGTTCAGGACACTGGGTACTTACAGATGCTGAATGCTGAACAACTGGCATTCATTGATGATGCTGAGTTAACAACTTGGAAGAACATGACATCCAGTGCCAGATCCGAGTTGCTGGTATCAAGATCAAAGTTGTTTATAGGAAACAAACTGAATCCCAATGCGGATGCTCTCTTGAGAAATAACAAAAAAATGAAAAATGAATCTCAATGGATGGATGATTATGACAATGAAATCAAGGTTCTTCAACAAAAGCATCAATCCACCAATGAACCTGGAAGCAATACCTTCAACAAACACAACAGAAACAGAAATGATAAAAACTTGTTAAACTCAGATGATGAGGATGAGGAAAACTTGGATGATGTCAAGATAGGAACAGATAATCTGTTATTTTTGAGTGAGTACAACATTGCTAGCAACTTGCCGGATGTCCCCACTAGAAGTGTGGACAATGCCACAATGGATAAA
>JAJLRX010000277.1:0-37964 GCA_030567275.1 Hanseniaspora lachancei | reverse complement strand
ACAGCGAGAACAATCTATTATTTATGAAGAGCAACAACCAAAGCAAAAAGCTGTTCAAAACGCGATCTAAATCTGCCTCCTTGTTTTCCAAGAACATAGACATGGCTTCCAACAATTCTATAACCCAAACCAAATCAAGAAGCTCTTCTGATATCTTGCGAAGAGGAGTAAATTCACTTCATAGGAAGATATCTAATACTGCTCAGAGCTTCCACTCCAATGAAAGTGCTAAGTTAGGCTCTGAAGACAAGCATCTGAGTAAAACAACGTCTTTCTTGAAAAAAGGAAAGAACTTGCTTCATTTTAAACACAATCATTCATTAAAGACACATGGCAATGATATGGCAAACAAGCCGAACAAGCCCGGTCTAGGGAAGAACTACTCAACTCAACTACTGGAGGAAATGATGTACACTGATCAACTGTTCAGAGATGGTGAAATTCCAGAAGACTTCGATGACTCAGAAGAGGAAGATGAAGATGATTCCAACCCATCAGGGAAAAGCTCTTCAAGTATCAAAAAGTCTTTTATTTATTCAAGAACCTTCGATAAAACAAGCGGGAAAAAACATGATAAGGATGACTTTGGTTCAATGAGGATGCCACATGAAGGAGACAGCAGAAATGTCAGTAGCACTAGTCTTTCCCATCAGACCAACTCTTACGGCAGGAGACATGCTTCTGTTTCAAAGGAAGGTGGGATTCGTGGGAGCACTAATGAGCCCCTAGCTGCACTAAACCATGATAACTTAGATACTACCGAAGATTCAATATTTAATCTTAAGAGAATAAGTAAAAGAATATTACCTTCAACAAACAACAACAATTCTTCAGAGATCAATGCTGAGGAAAATTTACTGAGGGAGGCCAGCGTGGCTGAGGACTCATTGGAAAAAACTGAAAGACAAGTACATCCTTTAGAAGAAAAGTTGGGGTGTCCCAAAGATTCCTTTGAAATCGACTCTTTTCTTGAAGATGGGGAGAACTTGGATAAAGTGCTGAACTTTGACAGGATGCACATCAGCCCGGCGGATTCATTGCGGAACAGCCTGCCAAGCGTAATCAATCAGTCTATAGCAAAGCCTTTCAGCAAGCCTGAAAACACGGAGAGGTACTATGGTGATCTGGCATCCTCTTTTGGTGAATCATTGATGGATGATGATTATGACGATGACTTGATGGAAAGCGTTGGGAACAGTGTGCCATTGAAAAACAAGGGATTTTTGCTTTCTAAAAAAAGCCAAAACTCTTATGATTCCTTATCTTCTGTCAGTGAAAACACAAAAGATCTTAGAGAAACCACAAGGGAAAGAGAAATGGCTGATTACTTTGCTAAGCAGTCAAATTTTGATCATGAAGATGAACACAGAACTTCAAACTTGACAAGTTTTTTGAAACCGAACACGGCCACGAAAATCAGATTTCAGCTGGACGATCCAAAAAAAGATTACGAGAGCATAATTGATGATGTGAATGGTATAGAGCTGACGTGCTATCTAGAGGGGAACAGCATGCCAATCGAACTGAACATTTCTATGACAAAGAAGGTCACGCATTTTCAACTACTTCAGCTGATACTGTTCAAATTTCAGCTGCATGATGAAATTGATAACTACATACTGAGAATAGTAGATGAAGACGGACTTCCATTTGAGGGTAATTTTGGTATATTGAAACCAGATGATCTTGTTGACAGATCGCTGATGATGGAAGAGTTGGTTGCCTGCAAAATCGAGGATAATCCAGACTTGAAGGAAAAAAACAAAAAATATAGGATGGAGCATACACATGAAGCCAATAAAACAGAGGAAACTCCAAACAGTATGGAGAAAAAGAACAAACGAGTGCTGATTTTAAATTCTAATGAGAATTCTTTTGATAATCACATACCACCCATGAAAATCGAAACAAAGGATTTGGATACCATCGGAGAAGTTGTCTCCAGATTCTGTTTATACAATGATTTCGATCCAAAGAAGTTTTATTTGAGAGTCAAGCAGGACCTCAAGCATTATCTACCAAACGAAATAACATTGAGTTACTTTTTCAAGAGGATTTATAATCCTGAAAGTGTTTACGAGGTTATATCCATCAGAGAGTCTAGGCAAATCAACCTGAGAAAACTGCAGTACAATATAGAAGAAAACGAAAGAGATGACGGATTCATGGATGAATTGAATTCAAACACGCATATAAACGGGCTGACTCCTTTCACTTTGAACAATGCCGGAGTTTATTTGCCTGTCTCATCACTGGAGGGTGACAACAAGAAAAATATGAATTCAAAGACCAGGGAAGTGAGCAACAAAAGCAACTCTCAAAAACCCACATTCATCCAAAAAAATAATTTAAATTTGTTAAGGAAACAACCAGATCAACTTTACAACAACGGAGTACCATTGAACTTGAATGAGATCTATTACAGATACACGATTTTCAGACGACAACATCAAAAGGTTTCATTATTGACAAACAAGCAGCTAAAGACATTACTTATAGACGGTGATTTCATTTACCTGGTGGATTGTGACTTCAACACCGCTCCTATGATGACAGAAAATGAGTTCAAGGCAGAAAACAGTGTTTATGGATTTGGTGGTAACAGCAGTGTGTGGGACAGCCAACAATACCTGAAGAGTAAAGCCAACAATGTTCCCAATGACGACATAGCAACCACAAAGACTTTCCATGTCTCGCAGATCATTCAAATAGAAAAAAGCAACAAGAATAGAACCCATTTCAAAATCAAGTTTATAAGAGCACACGGGCCTAAGTGGTACTACTTTGAAACGTTAAGTAGTTCAGACAGAGACGAGATAATCACTAAGCTTACAATGTTGAAGGCTATCTATAACAGAACTAAGTAGTTTGAATTTAATTTTATGCATTGTATATATGTTCATGATGTGAGAAAAGTATGTAATATCAGTCCCATATCAGTTTATGTATAATTTTAGGACAATCATGATCATCAACATACAAATATGGGTTAATGAATAAAAATCGGTAGCGTTGGATTGATAAGTGTACATATATCGAAAACACCAACCAACTATATTTTCTTTTTTTTCAAAATATTACAATTAAACACTGGGATACTATAGAGTTAAGGGGACTAGCAGAACCATAAATACAGAAAACCATGTCAGTTCTAAGTAAGGCACTATTATTAATTGGGGTATTGCAAATATTACATGCAGGATACTCAATCCATCACTTCAACAGTGTCTCCAAACTTGTGAGCACAAGTGACATTAGTTTCAAACTTTGTTTACCATTTGATGTGAAGGTTGAGGTATATAGTGGGCTGTTGATCAGTATACTATCTATTCTGCTATCATTTGGCAAAGTTGAGTACATGCAGTTGAGGGAAAACAAAATAGTGAAAACAAACGAAAGACTGTTGCCCTTGAAGACTAACATCACCAATGGGCATGAGTCACTTATAGTCAATGGCAACATCCACTCTTTGAACATGCAGAATGAAGAGGCAACTGTGCATTTTATAGACTTTAAAAAGTAAACTTAGGAGAAATAATTGATATAAAAATCTATATATGATGAGTATACATCTTGCTTCGTATGCTCCGATAACGCTGTACATCATGAACTACTGGGTTTCCTTTGTTTTAGGCAACAAAGGCGATATGGCGTTATTCTCCAAATGGTCATACTCAGCATTTGTGGTCATATCCTTGAACTCGGCCTCGTTGTCTGAGAGATATGAAGTAAGGTTCAAGGCATTTACTTTATTATCATTGGGTATATCAGTGGTGTTTGCAAGAGTTTTGAGTTGATGTTTCAATTGGCTTAGGGTCAATGAATTGATCTCATCGACTTCTTGTGCAGTAATGTTGATAGTTGATGGCTTGAGATGGAACATGGTATCAGGTTATATATTGATTTATAATTCCGTTTTATTGGGATGGTGGTATTAGTGTATTCTAAATGTGAACAACTTGACTTATGTTGCAAAAAGAATTGAAGTATTGATTATGTGTGTGATATTTATAGTTTTTTGTACTTTTTTTTTTTTTAATGCTTGAAATATAACTACATAAATGAAGGGAAGATGTTATGTCTTAACAGAGAATTTCCATGGGTATTCTCAGTTACCCCGAACAATAAATACACTATCAATTCTTTATATGTCAAAGTTAGCTGATAGTAAGAGATTAAGTTAGATTCAAGTTCTTATGGCCACGTTAGTGGCATGGTTACTCTTTAGCTGCACAGGGTGTGAATAATGTGTAGCGCGTGTTCAAGCACAATTTTTTTTTTTTTTCACTTTTTTTCACACCAAATGGTTTCGCTATCACCGTTTTGTTGAAGTGTCATGACTTTACTTTCATCCACTTTTTTTTTTTATAATGTAATGATCATAAAATTTTCATTTAAGATATATAGTCATAAAAAGTGAATGTTAAAGGTCCAAAGAAAAAAGCTAATAATCCCAAAGAAAAAAGCTAATAATCCCAAAGAAAAAAGCTAATAATCCCAAAGTAATACATATAAACACAAATTTCATGGAGGAAGAGAATCTTTCAACTGCTCAGCAGGATGTGTGTAAAATCTGTAGAGAAGAAGGCTCTACTACAAATCCTTTGTTCAATCCCTGCAGCTGCCTAGGTTCCATAGGTAAAATACACGAATCTTGTCTTTACAGATGGATCATATCAAAGTCGAATGTAGAATCGCCGTCTGAATATGTAGAGTATGACAAAAATACCAAAAGAATATTTTTCAAAAAGAAAGTCAACGTCAAATGTGATATCTGTAAGCAACCTTACAAGTTCAAAATAATTCAGAAAAACGAATCTTCGAAGAATATTCCTATAGCAGACTTTCTCAAGCCCTTATTTAATAAGGTGTCCAAACACATGAAAGCGGTCTTTTATTTGTTACTTTTGTTTGTTTCTGTTGTTGTTATAGTTCCTCATTACTGGGTGTTCTGTAAGGCATTTTATCAAAACATTGCAGACTATCTAATAGGCTATGAGTCTTTTAACAAAAAGAAATCGTTATGGGACACAGGGTATGAGAAACACGCTGTTGAAAAGTTTATAATTCTGAATGATTTCTTCATCTCTTATCCCTTTATTGGACACTTAATTCAAAGAATATACTCAGGTTTGTTGGACATAGTGTTTTTCTGTCTATTTGCAGCATCTTTGTTTTTTACACAAGACTTGATTACCTCTGAATTGGTCTTTAAAGAGATGGTAACACAAGACGTGGGGAAAATAGACGTTATTGACTGTACAAAAACTCTTCAAGTAACAGCAAAAAGAGTTGCTCACCTTATTAAAACAGGAAACTTACAAGAATTTATTCCCGACAGTCTTGCTCTTCAACTTCAAAGAGAAATTAACTTCATAAACGATGTGGACTTATCCAGTAAATTAATTGATAGAATCTTGGAATATGAAATTCCTAGCTATGCTAAGACATGGTCAAACACTTACTATCAAATAAGCGATGATTTGATCAAAACCACCATCACCATTATGGTTACTGAGACTCATAGAAAGCTTTATATCAGACGAGCCATGCCTTCCGTCTGGGATAATTTGTATAGTACCATTGACGAAGACTTGGTTTCTCAGCCAGAAGACATTGAAAATGTAAGAAGTCATGTTGACAGTGCTGAGGGTTCTGAAGTTGAAAGTGAGTACGTACCAAACTCTTCAGATGAAGAGTCTACAGACGACTTTACTGATGATGATGCTGAGGACTTCAACAGAGAGGATAGGGTTCTGGATTATATCAATGAGTTGATGGATAGAACAGACAATAATGTCGCTGCTCAACAGCATGAATTTATGGCAGCTCGACAAAATACTATCAGCAATGCAAACCCTTCAAACGTTGACATGAATCCTGAAGATGCCAATCAAATTGATCTAAATAGGCAGTTTGTTGAGGCTTTGAATCAAAGAAGCCAACAGGGTGGGTTGGGAAATGTTGATGATAACGACAATGTCAACAATATCGGAACAATTTTCAAGTTGTCATTGAACCAGCTACCAAAGCAACACATCTTAGCTTTTTTCTTTATTAACTTGATTTTATTCCTGTTCTTTTTCATTCCATACTTAATGGGTACATCTTTAATAAAAATCGCCATCAATGGTAGTAGATTTTTGCTAGGTACTGTTGGTATAATGGACGACAGATTCAACTACAAATTCCCTGAAATATTGGAGAAAAGTGTTGATTTATCACTTCATCCTGTGTTCCAAAGAGTTGTGCCTTGCACAATGTTCTACATCATTTTTGTTGTTGCCATCAACTCTCTCCCATGGTACATACGCTTCAGAAATCCAAAGTATAAAAGCATCCCCTTGTCATGGAGAGGTATTTACCAATATATCTTCCTGTTCAAGCAAACTACCAAGGCATACTGTATTTTATCTACTGAGTTGTTGATTTTCCCAATCGCATCTGGGATGATGGTAGATTTTTCTTTGGTTAGTGCCTTACTTTTCCCACAAAGAGTCAACAAGTTTTACATACCATCTTATGAGTCCATCAATGAGGCATTCTTTGTTTACAGGGTTTTGGGTTTCTTGCCGAAATTCACGCAGGTCATTGCCCATGCAGCCTTGGGAACGCTTTACATGTACAGCATAGCAAGCTTTGTTGGTATGATAAGAGCCAAGATTCTGAGAAAAGGTGTATTGTACTTCATTAGATCACCTGAGGATCCTAACCGAAAGATATTAAGAGACTGCTTGGTCACTGGCTTTGGCTTACAAGTGAAAAAACTTCTGCAATCAATGATGGTGTATACTATCATTATATTGTTTGGTTTGGGTGTATCCACCAGAGTTATAATGCCCTCAGTAATGGGCACTTTCAATAAGGATGACTTGTCCTTGGTCAACATCCGACTGTTTAGATGCCCTACAAAATCAAATGCAGCTGATGATTCATACATAAACAGACTAAGCAATCTTTTGGCGTTGACGTTTGTTGTTCCAGGAATCTACACAGGATTGAAGAAGAATCACAGGAAGATAGCTGGTCTTGCTGCCAAGATATGGAAGCTTTTCTTTGTTTATGCCTGTTCAAAGCTAAGACTTTCCCATTACATGTTAAACAAGGATGAAATTCAAGAAAGAGGGTACTTGGTTTACAGGGATTTGAGCTATAAACTTTTCAAAAAGAATCAGGCTCAATACTCCAACCTGAACTTGTACACCAACCCAAAGACCTTAGATGAAGCCAATGAACTATTTAAGTCGGATGGTAATGTACATTGCTACTTCATCCCAGATGGTGATTTCTACAGAGTTCCAGGCTCTGATATCATATCCACAAAGTTCTTGAGAACACTGTTTGTTACTGTCACAAGAACAGACAAGGTCATTCACAAAAAGGAAGTCAAGGAGAAGATAGGCTACAGAGGCCAGTTTGACAACCTGATAGTGGAGTCGAACCTGTTTGACAAGTACGATGTGATATACTCGCCGCCGCGCTTTTTTAAAAGATCCATGCTTCTGGTGGCCTTTGTGAACTTGTACGGAATGGTGCTGATCACAAGTATACTGTACATATGCAACCTGCTTGGTAATGTCATGACATACACGGTGAACAACTTCATCCCAATGGTCCACAAGAGTTCGATCACCCACGACAGGGCCCTGGCATTCATGGTCAAGGACATAAGCATCGAGTCCATCTTGCTGGGTGCGTATGCTGCTATGTACTGCATGTTTGATGTTGCTGGCGAGTACAATCCTGATGCACTAACAATTAATGACTTTTTGTTTGTGAAATTTCCACTGTTGAAAGGTGTTGTCATGAAGGAAGTTTTCCTTGGAACCTGGAAGATGTGTTCATGTCTTCTTGTCTTGGAGTGTGTTCCACTGTTGATGAAAAAAGTCTTTGGTTATGAAAGCAATGTTTCTTTACTAGATGACAAGAATAACGTGGTAAGAATTGGACTTTTGCTGGCATATGCATTGGTCATGTATTTGGTCTCAGTGTACAGAACATTTGCTGAATATCCCGATTCTGAATTCCTAGTCAAATTGCAGAGACTTAACAAATTCAGTAAAGGATTGTATCCAAATATAATGTGGATGTTCTGCTTCACTGACTTTTCGCCGATCTTCACCATAATTTTCAGCAGGGTACTATCTGTTTGTGGGAAGTTCAGCTTGAAGAACACATTACTAACCCTATTTGGCTCTGCCCTAGTTTCTGGAGTTGTCACATTCTCAAAGAGTTTAAGTAATTACAAGAAAAACTACACAGATGAAGTTTTGTTCGAAGGTATGGTGCTTGAAGACAATGATGAAGCAAGTAGATTATAGATATATACAAGACAATATATAGTAGATGCAATGATGATTTGTTCTGTTACTATTGTGGAATTAAATTTTTTCTTTTGGATGCCCTACTCACATGGCGCTTAGAAATAGAGTTGCATGGGTTGGATTCACTGAATACCTCATCCTCTATGTCCTTATCAGTGTCCAAGATTTTCTTAACAAAAATATCTGATTTCTTTTTATGTGACTGTAATTTATCTGAGATATCCGCAGAAATTCTGTTCTGTTGCTTGGTGACCACAGACACCTGGTTTGGCTTTTTAGGAGATTCGTTTGGTTGTTTGAATAAAGGATCGTTCTCTAGTAGCTCAAGCACTTGATGTTTCTTATCACTGTTGTCATTGCTTTCTGTGCTGTTTTCCTTTTGATTCACGTCCCCATCAAGCTGGTTGTCCTCCTTCTTTGGGGTGCTTTTGACTTCATTTTCTTTATTTTCCTCCCGCAAAGCAGGTTCCTCTATAATCATCAGATCTTCGTCATCCTCGTGAGCTTTTCCACTATCTAACTCACAAAGGGAAACTTCCAATGGTTCCAAAACAAGATTGTAAGGATCTTTCCCTGACTCGCCTCTTTGAACCAGCTCCCTAATGATCTTCTTCAAGTTGTGTCTATTGGCCTCTTTGTACTTTCCCTTGAAAAATGTGATGAGATTTTCGTCATCAGCTATGAACTTGGAGCTGTTCCAGTATTGTAAAGTCTTCTCAGTATCCGTTAAAAAGGCTCTGATGTTGGAGATCAAGTGCACACCACAATCATTCATGTTGGGTTGTTGGATGACCTGGCAGTTTTTCATTTTGAACTGTGCTGGGACTAGATCAATGTCAAAGTTTTTCTTGGCAAACACTGACAGAAATTGCTGGATGTTGCTCAGCTCCTTTTTGTGGGTGTTTCTAAGAGAGTCAAACACGTATATTTGTATCTTTGGCAGACTTGAATTCTTCAACTTCGGAATCTCTGCAGCAGAGCCAATTTCATCAGGGGTTTCCTCCTTAGATGGAGTTCTGGATGCGCTTCTTGTTCTCAGGGTTCTTCTCGAGGATTCATCGGACTTTTCGTCAGTATTATTTTCGGTGACACCTTCCTTGAATTGTTCAATCATTTGCTTGGTTTGCATGCACGTTTCATAAAATTTGTCAAGAATACAGCCAAACCAATGGTGATTCAAGTTTATTGGTATGATGTGATATTTGTAATCCCTCATGACTGAACAATCGTTTCTCAAGAGCCACTTGCTGTTCACAACTTTTTCCGTGTTGTTTAAAGAAAGAAAGAAGTATGAGTTGAACACATAGAACTTTTTCTTAATTTCTTCTGAAAGAGAATCCACATCATATGTTTTATATTCCTCCTTAACATCGGTTTCCTTGTCTATTTGATCCTTCAATACTTCCTCTCTATAATACTTGTTAAAGAAATCTATAATTGTTCCGTTCAGCCACTCGCCTGAGTTCAAACACTTGAAATCCGTGTCATGAATTTTGGATGAAGTTCCATCAAGGAAGTTGTGCTTCAAGTCAGAGTTCAATTCTCTTTTGGTGCTTCTCTTGTAATCCAACTCTATGTCGTCATAGTCATATATTTCCGCATATTCGACTGTTTTTCTTTTTTGAGTTTGTGATCTTGTTCGTTTTGTAAGGGCAATATCCTCAAGTTTTCTCTTTTTTACAGGTCTAGTAAGCTGGTCTTCAAAGTATTTGGATCTCTTTGTTGTTTCATTTTCGTTGTTTGGGGTTCTATCAGAAAGAGATCTGGTTCGTGATGATTTCCCGTAAAATGAATTGGCAGCCAATCCATCTTTTAATACCTCTCCCAGTGGCTTGTACCCAGCTGGAGTCTCATTGATACTTGAGTTCACTGATGAGGACACGTTCATGTTTGATGATGGAGAAGAAATCTTGATGCCCCCATCAGAGTTCTTTGAAGAAATCTTGTTTGAGAGAGATTTCTTTGGAGGTAATATGCCATACTCTGATCCTTTGTGATTGCTGTGCAAAAGACTCTTTGTGATTTTCTTCAAGAAGGCCGAAGTTCGTTCCATGTATTGATCATGATCTAGAACCTTGACAAAGTAATCATTCTTTTGAGAATAAGTGTTTTTGATATTGCTTATAAACTGTATTAGTTGAGAGGAGTCAGCAGAGTTCACTTTTATTGTTACATATCTGAATTTTTCAGTGTTGTTTGAGGGGATGGATTCTTCCTTCTGTTTTCTCTTTTCAACTTCCTCGTTGGTGTATGTGCCTCTGATTTCCTTGTTGAATATAAAGGTTAATGTTTCATAAGTTTCCATGACCAGAATTTGGGAAATGTTTGTTATGTTTATGGGATCAAAACTCAGCATGTTGGTGTTAATGTAAATTAATGATTCAGTGTAAGCTATGTTAAGTCTGGAGTTGTCATCTTTGCTAAGCAATAAAACAGGTTTCCCATAAAACATTTTGGTGTCTTTTATGAGTTTGATTTTCTGAGTTTTTATGATTGTCCTTACCGCGCTATTGGAGATCATATCCGTTTTTTCACTAAGATCTATAAGGCTGGTTCTTTTGGTGTTTTGGTTTCTCTCAAGTCTTTTTTTTGATACATTTGTAAAATCCTTGAGAATATCTTGTTTATTGTCCTTTTTTTTGGTCTCTAGATCTTTAGGCTCTGAGTCATCATCTGATACTAATGATATTTCCCTTAGATTGTCGTTGCCCAGTCTGGTTATGTTTTTCAGTTTTCTTTTTGTAGGACTTGATATTGGAGTGATGCTATTCAAAATATCTGAGCTTGAGTTGCCTGTGTTGTTAGATTCTTCGGCCTTTGATGAAATGCTTTCATGTGATAAATTTGATAGAAAAGATTCCGGTTCTTTTATCTTGTTAGGTTGTTTCTTACTTTTCCTCATGGTATTTAAGTGACCTCCCAAGGAAGTAGTCTTCCTAAGTATTCTATGTTTATTTGACATTATATAAAGATTGTCATTGAAAAAATGGATGTCAGTAGAAGGAACAAGGGCGTGATTTTGATTGCTTATTTAGAAATTGTGAGATGGTGTGTTTCTATTAAAAATATGAACAACAGAATATAAGATTAAGTGTGTGGCAACGTTTAATTAATACATGGAATGTTTGATGTAATTCATAATCCCTAAGAGGGGAGGTGGAAAAGAAAATAAACAGATACCAAGATGTTGATCACACGGTCAAGAAAGTGGCATTTTTACTCTTTTTTTTTTTTACTCTTTTTTTTTTTGCTTTTTGCTATTTTGGGAAATATTTCTGTTCTTGAATATGTGTTCCAAAGCAATGAGAATTTTTACAAGTGGAAGCTGTTTATTTTATTTTTTAACGCGTTTATATTCTCTCAGGATTTTTTTTTTTTTTGGTTTGATGATATGATGTGGGAAAAAGTGTTCAGGTGACTTGCATCGATGATTCAACAGTTTGATGACTTTTGCTAACCTATATGAATGTCTAACAGCAAATCGTTTATTATAGTTAATAGCATTTTCACTTTTATTTTCCGATGGTAAATTGTATGGGTGTTGATCATTCTTGCCAAAAAAAAAAAAAAAAATAAAGCAACACAGTGAATGATAATGGAGATATATCTCCGCTGGGGAAACACAAAGAAAGCTTAATCCGTTTGACCTGTCTGCACCAAATCAACGATGATAATCAAAAGTAAATGAAAAAAAAATGCATGACTTTTGATTTGGTCAACGTTTGACTTTATTGTGTCTACTCCAGTAATCATAGTTGGGTGGAAAAGAATGAAAAAAATAAAAAGAGGAGGAACTATGAATGACTACTAAATGCCATGATTCAAAACAGTATGTGTGTGTTGTAACTCACCTCCTCTTATATATAATGTCTGATCATTGCTGTGTTCAACATCTCATCAAGATGAACGTCCATATACACAATAAAGCTAATCGTGAAATACCTAAGACACGATATCTGTACATACCATGACAGGCAACATCTTTACAACTGCAAAAAAGCACGTACACAAATCTCTCAGCACCTTAGTTCCTACCAAAAAACAATTCAAAAGGAGAATTGAAACATACCCCCTAAATCCGTTCCCTATATTCAGAAAACTAAATCACCTTCAACTCCAGTTTTTCTTTTTGGGCTTTTACTTATGGATTCTAGACTCAGCATCTTTCTTTTGTGTTTCCTTAACCACAAATTCCCTAAGTGAGTACTACAATGAAAGTGTTGTTGATGTCAACCAGGGTATTATGTACTCCTTGTTCCTAAGAGTTGTCGGAGCAATCATCTTTGGCACCATAAACGATGCCTTTTCAAGAAAGTACACATACATTTTGATTTGTGTTTTGCTTTGTGCCGTCCAAGTCAGCACTCCTTTCTGTAAGAGCTGGCACACTTTTTTGCTAACCAGATGCCTATTTGGTATGATTCTTGGCTCATCATTCAACGTGGGCTTTGTTACTGCCAATGAAAATTTGGTTCTTAATGACCATGACAAAAACGAAAAGGTGAAGTTGAACACTTCTCTTTTCCAATCTCTTTTTCAAAATGCCTATCCATTGGGTTATCTTATTGCTCAAGGTGCTGCTACCAGATGGGCCGCCAACAAAGTCAGTGATTGGAAAAATTTGTTTTATTTCACTGCTGCCTTATGTCCTGTTGCCATGATTTGGAGACTCTTACTCCCTGAGTCACCAAAGTTTGTTGAAGGCAAAAGATTGAGGCTAGAAAGCAAGCATATGGACTTGGAAACAGGCTCCATGGTGAGTGGCGCCCTAAGTTCAGACTCGTTCTTTAAGGGATTGTTCAAAACTATTGGTAGATACTGGGATAAGTTGTTTTACCAATGCTGCATCATGATTGCCTTCTGCTACACATCACATGGATCCCAGGACTTGTTTGTGACGTTGCTAACATCCTTGGGTTACTCAAAGGAAAAGAAATCAAACATCAACATCATTGCCAATGTGGGTGCCATTGCAGGTGGTACCGTTGGTGGTTATGTTTCCAACTACTTGTCCATAAGATTGACCATTTTGATTGGAATCTGCATAGGGTGTGGTGTTATCTATCCATGGGGGTACGTTGACACATACAAGGACTTGTCCTCCTTCTGGCTTCAATTTGCAGTTCAATTTGGCTTTGCCAACACACCAAGGTACTTACACATGTTGAACTCCTATGGAGACATGCCGCAATACGCCACTATCTTCATAGGAATGGCATATCAGGTGGGAACCTTGGCCTCTGCACCAGCCTCAACCATCCAAAGTAAAGTTGCAGCCAAAAACAACGACAACTACTCAGCAACCATGTCTATCTTCTTGGCAATTGTGTTTGTCATATTGTTTATCATAACCATGTTTGGAATTGACAATGATCCTATATTGAATGAAGACGATGCTGAGTACCAAGCAGGGGTTGACCCTATTGACAGCTCTATAGATAAGAACTCTGTTGAGGAGAAATCCCCCAATGATATTGAACTGATTGAAACAGTTTCAAGCAACAGTGTGGGTATTCAAAAAGATATAAACAAAACCATGATGAAATAATGAATAAGTAACAAAATAATGACATAATAAATTTGCTTTTTAATTTGTTTTTTTTTTTTTTTTTTTTGTAGGTCCTTTTCCTGTATATACAAACATTTCAACAATACATAGGTAATTCAAACAAACTCTTTATCCAAAACCTTGGCAAATCTTTGTAGCCCGAGGTCTAGCTTTTCAAGGCCAACAGCAGCATAGGTGCCTCTGAAGAAGATGGTTTTTTTGAACTCTTCCTTTCCACCCCTGTCAATGACGGTGTAGTCCTTGGCTTCGAACCAGGCCCCTGGGACCAGCAAAACACCTTCCTTGATGACGGCCTCGAATATGTGGGTTTCCAGCTGTTTGGCATTACTGTTGAACTTTGACTCAAACAGCGGGTGCAGCTCAGCGTTGATGTCAATGGTGAAGAACATGCCGGCTGTTGGTGGGATGACGGTGACTGCGCGGGACTCGAACAGTCTCCTTGGGATGTGCTTGTGGAGGGAGTCGATGCAGAAGTCTCTCTTGATGGTGTACTCCTTTCTGATGCCCATCAGCCAGTCCAGGAAGCCGCCCTGGCCCCAGGAGTGCAAGGTCTTGGCAACAATGGCCTGGGAAAAACCAGAGGGAGACTGGATGGAAACCTCGTGGTACTTCAGCAAGTGATATAGGAGGTTCTTTTGACCGGTGATCCACCCAATTCTGGTGTTTGGGCCCATAACCTTAGACAACGAGTCAAATCTCAGGACTCTCCCCTCAGTGTCAATGGAGATGAAGGACTTGACCAGTGACTTGACGAAGGCATCATGGCTCTGCAGGGACTCAACTTTGTCGAAGGGGACCCTCTTTTCCTTGTCAGGTATGTACTCACCGACTTGCAGGAAGTAGTAAGGTTCATCCTCAATGATGATGAAGTCGTATTTACAAGCCAGCTCGTAGATCTGCTGTCTTCTGGCCTCGGGCAAGGACAGACCCTTTGGATTGGACCCGGTGGCAACAAGAATCAAGAACTTGAACTTGCCCAGAACCTTTTCGTCCCAGTTGGCAAGAATCTCGTCGAGTCTTTCGGGAATGATACCATCGGCATCCATGGGGATTGGACATGTCTTGACGCCCTGGGCCTCAGCAGCAGCCAGGGTGGACGAGAAGGCAAACTCCTCAACCAGAATGTAGTCGCCCTTGTTGCACAGGCATCTGAGCGCGGTCTCAAGGTTCCACGTGTTACCAATGGTGGTCAGAACATCGGAGTCCTCGTACCCAGTCATCTTGTGGATGATCTTTGTGTGTTCCCTGAAGAACGAGTTGATCTGCGGGTGGCCCTGGGAGTGGCCGTATTGGAGGGCCCTGTCAAGGGATATTGTGCTGAACTCCTCATCAGCAGTGATGTCGCAGTGGTCTCTAGGAATTTCAAAGTTGAGGATGTCTTGTTGTTCCTTAGGGGCGCCTATACCGTTGGCAAATGGAGGGTTAGGAGACTCACCAGAAATCTTAAGCCATGGGAAATAATCACTCAATGGCAGCCCACCACCCAAAAAGACCATGTTTGGGTCGCTGAAGTACTTGATGGTGGTTTTCAATGGAGATGGCTTTCTTGCCTTTGCTTCGTCACTCAATAGGTGAGATAAATCCTTGGCTAGTGTCATGTTTTTGGTTTGCTCTTTTTTTTGTTTTTTTTTTCTATGTCATGTAAGAAAGGCATACCCCTGACTATATATTAGTTGAAAAGTTTAAATATTTAGAAGTTAAAGAAAAAATTAAAAAATAAAAAATTCGTGTGATGACTCAATTGGTGTAACCTTTCAGTAACCGTGGAAGAATTTCAGTGTGATTGTGTGGGTTGTTTTTTCCTGTGTCCAAAGATTGTTTGGTTATGGATACTCCTGTATCGGAGTGTTATCTCCGAACAGCAATATCCTCTTTTTTTTTTTCCCCCTTGATTTTCATTTGAATTGTTACCGTATCCCTCACATGTGGGGAGGGAAAGATTTCAAACACACTCTTTCCAGTCACACTTTTCTCATGGGGGGTTTTTTTTATATATTTTTTTTTATAAATTTTCCCGTCGGTTAAATAATATTACACCTCTGTTACCCCGCCATCAAGTAAAAAAATCCATACATCCCTTTCTGGACAGTCACGTTTCCCACAGGCGTCTCACCAAAAAAATAATAATAAAAGCGTGACAATGTCTCTTCCAAGTTACTTCAACTCTAATATTACAAACCTACACTATAGACAACAAAAATAAAAATTAATTACTAGCCCAAGCAATCAAATACTTCAAAAGATATACGATAATGTTGCGTTCAAGTATTATCGTGTGCTTATTTAGTCTTATACTACCCACTTGTGGATTCATATCTGTTTATGACTCCTCATCCTACGACAACTCCCACATTCCAGAGAGTGTAAAGTATGCTTACAACTACCACTTGTCAAACACTCCAAACAAGTACAATATGAACAAAAAATCAGATGACTTCAAAGTCATTCCAGATTTGTTACCAGGCTACCAAAAGATCAAGGACTCCAAAGTCTACAAGAAACCCATCGATATGTTCAGTGGGAGACTTTCCATCAATGAAGAACTAAAGCATTCATTATACTTCTGGAAAATCAACAGGGAACACATTGATCAAGACAGTGGCAACAACTCGCTTGTGTTTTTCATTAACGGTGGTCCAGGATGCTCATCCATGGATGGGTTGCTTCTGGAAAATGGCCCATTCAGGGTTGATGGTGACGGTTCACTGACTGCAAATGAGGGTTCATGGCACATGCAGTCAGATATTATTTACATTGACCAGCCATTGGGTACAGGTTTCTCAACAAAGCTGGACTCCACTGAGAAGGACTTTGACTTTTATGACACGGACTTGATCAATGACAGCAGCAAGAACATGATCATCTTTTTGATTGAGTATTTCAAGATCTTTCCTGAAGATAAACATAAAAACATCGTCTTTGCTGGAGAGTCATATGCTGGCCAATACATTCTCCATTTCATCAACAATATATGGAAGTTCAACAAGATGATTGATGAGCAATCCAATGAGCAGCTTGAAAAAATCAATATCAACACAGCCATGTTGGGGAATGCCTGGGTTGATCCTATAGAGCAAAGCGCCTCATATCTACCATTCCTCCAGAAGGAGGGTCTTTTCAAGCAAGATAACTTCAAGTTGAAAAAAATTTTGAGTTTGCAGGAAAAGTGTCAGCAAAACATCAACAACATGAACATTGATGATCTTGTGTCTGACAATGACATAAAGGACTGTGATAGTATCATGTACCAGTTTATTTCCAGTGTCTTTGATCCTACCATCAAGAATCAGAAGGACAAATGTTTGAATGTTTATGACTACAGACTAATTGAAAATGCTCCCTCCTGTGGTATGGACTGGCCTTATGAGTTGCCAAACATCAGCAAGTTCTTCCGTAAAGAAGGTGTGCAAGAGGCCTTGAACATAGTTGATACAGGTGATGACTACGATACAAATGACGATGTGATCAAGTGGACAGAGTGTTCAAGCAAAGTCGGTAGCTTCATAAAGCAACACAACAAGGATACCGTTCCATCCATAAGAATTCTTCCTAGCCTACTGGAACAGGGTCTCAAACTTTACTTGTTCAATGGGGACAAAGACATCATATGCAATCACCTGGGTGTTGAAAATTACGTGAAGAAACTTTCATGGGAAGATAAGCAGTTCAATGAGCATGCTATCTGGCATGAGTGGTACCATGAGTCTGAATGTGTAGGATCTTTCATTAAGGACAGAAACGTGGTGTTAGTAAACATATTCAATGCTTCCCACATGGTCCCATACGACAAGCCCTTGGAATCCAGAGCTCTTTTCCACATAATGAACATGTTGGAGTCTAACGACAAGGTTGACGTTCCTGCAATTCAATATAGAATAGAAACATGTGATTACAACTTGAAGAAGGAAAAGATTGTATTCATCCAAGATGATCTTCCAGAAGAGTTCTTGGATGAAGATGAAAAGGAACCTGTGAGTGATGATGAAGATGAGGGGGAACCCCTGAAGGAACCTCAAAGCGATGATGAAGATGTAAATGATGATAGTGACGATGAAGATGAAGAAAAACCACGAGCACAAACCCACGCTCCAGTACCAAACTGGCTGCTAACACTAGCATTCATTGCGCTATTTGTTTACATAGTAAAACACTTATTCAATACCATTATCAGAAAGAACTACTTTTCTAAATATCAAGTGCATTCACAACGATTAAATGGCTCCGAAAATTCAAATTCAAAACAGATACATAGCAAAAGACTGCATGATGACTTGGAACCTGGTTTAGGTAATTCTGAGTTTGACATTGAATTGGATAATAACGAACTTGACAGTAACGTTGTTGATGATTTGGACATCACAAAAGATTAATTTTTCTTTTGTATTTGCAAGCTTATTTATTCATTTTTATATAATTGGTTTTTTCTTTTTTTTTATCAAAATAATATCATTCAAATCAACTATTTACGGTTTAGGAATCTTGAGACTTTTACTGATCATACCAGAGCCATGTAATACAAACCCTAGAGTCAGAAGATGGAACTCTTGAAACTGACCTTCAAAGGCAACACCACCAAACAAGTTCTCGTTGATCATATCCTTTTTGACTAATATGTGGAAGACCAAAATCCAAAACAATGATGTTGGAATAGGTAAACCCTCAAAGAACTTGGATTTTCCTGATTTATCCTTTGGCAGAGTTTGGACTGTAACATTGAATCTTGCTAGTCTTGTCAATCCACACAAAACAAAGAAACAAAGACCTAAACAATCAAATGTTGTCTGTAAACCACAGCAGAATCCGATCAGGGCAGGAGACATGCCAAATGATATCAAATCAGCCAAGGAGTCCAACTCTTGCCCCATCAACGAAGATCTGTTTCTTAGTCTGGCCACTCTGCCGTCAAAAAAGTCAAAGAACATACCCAAAAGCACAAACAGCATGGATCTTTGCAAGTAAGAGACGTCCTTGTCGTTGATGTAGTATCTACAACAGGAAACAACAGCGTAAAATGCACAGAATCCGTTCATCAGGGTTATGTAGTCGGCCAAATGGAGGTTCCTGATCATGGAGAAGTGTGAGGAGTCATCTTGGAACTTGTTGATGTCACCTTCATTGGGTGGGTCCAGCGGAGTTGTGTCAAAGGAAAATATACTAGATCTTCGGGAACTGTTCTTGGAAATGAAAGAGCCACCATCGTATTCGTCGTTTTCATCATCAGTGGCTATGGCATTGCTGACGGAACGTGTTTCATTATCGGCCTTATTGAATAAAGGGGTTTCCTCTTCTCTATTTTTTCTATTGCTCATGTTGTATGCTGCTTACTGCTCTATAAAATAAAGGTCGTTATACTTATGTGTTTCTTTTTATATACTGAAGGCTGATGATAATCTTGATGGTTTGATATGAATCCCAAAAGTGTTTATTTTATGGTTTTTATGATAGTTCAAAACCAAATATAGTAGAAAAATCAGTTTGTTGCCTTATTTATGGTATAATTTACCTTTTGTTTTGGCTTAATACATGTTAAAAAGAATTCATTAATTTGTTTCTGTATTAATATTGAATGCTCAATAGTTTATGGATTGACTATATATATTTTTTTTTTTTTCTGATACAAGGGAGGTGTCACATGAAAAAAAAAAAAGGAAAAAAAATATTTACGCTACCAAATATAGCACATATTCGATGATCGGAAGAAAACGTTTAATCAACTTTAACAATCTAAATACACAAGGATTAGATACAAAAGCAAAAAACCGAGTTGATCTATATGGTGAATCCTTACCAATACACGTATCAAATAAATAGCTTCTTTGTCCTTAGGTAAATGTTAAGCCTTCATACATATATAACAAATAAACTAACTACTTTTTAGACTCGATGTTGATGGCTTCGTTATCTACTGAAGAATTTGAATCGACAGCATCATCAATCTTGTTCAAATAATCAGTCTTGTCAATTCCATCTAAAATGGCATATGGATCCAGCTTGGCATCAACCTTAATTATTCCAAACTTAACACACTCCTCAGGACTAAAACAATCAAAGTAATCTATTGGATCAACAAGACCCACTCTAGGGTTGTTATAAGGGAATATTTTGTAACTCAACAGATACAATGGAATGGTGATCATTGGAACAAACAAGAAGTATCCGTAATACAGTCTCATCATACCAACATTGTATTTCTTTTCGGGGTAGCAAGTGTAGTAAAGACCAGGAATACCCAAAGTTATACCAATACAGGCAACGGCTATGGCTCTGAAGTTGACACCTTTGTGATACCAGTAAGTACCTGTTGGAGATGTGGTGAAAAAATCTATCAAGGACAACTTCTTTCTTATAAAGTAGTAATCACACCACAAGAAGGTTATGGAAGGAGTGACAAACAAGCCAAATGCACTCATCACAGTTAAAAACTTGGATGCACCAGTGTAGAAAGTCCATGGGTTTGTGGCCCAGCCACCGACCAAAATACACAATAAAGTACCTCTTTGGATGTTGAAGTATCTAGGGGCATACAATGCCATGTCCATACCTACGGCGTACGCATTTTGGGTCATGTTCAACATAAGTTGACTTGATGTGAAAGCAATACCCAAAAAGAATGTAGCAGCTCTAGCCTTTGCAGAATAGTTGTCGTTCAACCATTGGCCAGTGATGTCAGCTGGTAAAAAGTAGGATTGACCATACAGGGTGATGCAACATGAGGAGCAAATCAAGCCAAATGTAGCTACCAATGTGGCAGCTCCCAAGATTGCAAAAATCAAGGAAATACTGATTCTTAGCTTATCATTACTTCTAGTGAAACGCTGGTAATCATTACCGTTCAAAATGGCATTGGCAACACCACTGATCCAGATAGTGATGACATACAACCAAGTAAAGGCACGGTCTGTTGTCTTCATAGTGTCCTTAACATACCATAACTCACCAGGACCGCCTGCAGTCCTTCTTAAATAAATAAACATACCCAAAATACCAAAGAAAGTGGCACCACAGGAAAGCAAAGATAATTGGGCAGTCTTTCTTGGATGAACAAAAGCCAAAATAACACATAGAGCTAAAAACACTATGAAGCCTACAAGTCCCTTTGCATCTAAACCGGACTTGAGCGCAAAGCTGTCCCAGTTCAAGTATGTGTGGGAAAAGGAGTCAAAGATCATGTTCATCAACGAGCCCCCACCCCACGCTTGGTAACCAAATGTGACAAAGGACAGGGCAATTCTGATAAGCACACCGAAGTATGAGCCTTTGATACCGTATGTCATTCTCTGTGACAACCCAAACCCAATGTGAAAATCCGCACCATTATTGGCTGACAAAATCAGCATTGCGATGACAATGCAATTGGCAATGATCAACGCACCGATGATTTCCGGAGTTGTTAGACCAAGCTCACTGAAGGTGATGGCTGTGGAGAAGGTTGGAATAGAAAAGTTTGGCAGCCCCCAGTATCCGAGAATAGACCAAAACCCCCATGTCTGGTCCTTGTACTTCACAGGCTCCAAGTCAGGGTTTCTCAATGAGGAAACAACTTGACCCTCGTGTGGAATCTCCAACTTCTTCAAGATCCTTTGAAGCTTGGTTTCAGGAACAGTTTCCTTTTCAAGCTCAAGTGTCTGTTTCAGAATGTTTTTTTCATCGTTTGATACTATTGACTTGATATGATTGATGTCTGAAGAAATGACCGTTTCCAAAACTGGGCTCTCATCATAAACTTTTTTGGATGACATAGATTTCAGCATTTTTTTTTTTCTCGTATGTAGTATATGTGAGTATTTCAGCAGATATTATTGCTTTGGATGATTTTAATTTTATGGCTTATCTAAGTAATTGTTTACTATATAATGATGGCATTACAAACATGACTTACTGCAGATTTATGTTTCTAATTGCATGTTTATATATAACATGTTTTTCTTTGGATGAAATCTTCGCTAAATATTATTTTTTTTTTAATTTATTCAATATGATTTGATGTTCAGATATAAAATGAAAACCGACAGGCTTCTAATCATTGATTAACACTATATATCCAGATCACATCATATCTTATCGTTATTAACTACACCTCGTCAAAATCGTGCCTCAATGTTATCTGAAGCGATCTAAAAATCCTAAAAGATAAAATAGACGAGAGATCAGCAAAAAATAAGCGATCGGCAACTTTTGCTTCTCCAACATATAATGTTATATGCGACATAATCAAGGTTAAAACCCACCATTTAGCACAATACACAAGACAATAATGTCTATTTACTAACACACACCAAGTCATATTATCGGATATCGATGCTTAAAAACTATATATAAATTGTCTTTTTGTTTTTAGTAAGTTTCTAATATTAACAGCCTAATCAAATTTTAATAACAATATATAGTATTCTTCTATTCTGGTTTTGTTCCTCTTCTAAAAAAGATCCTCTTCTTCATCACCAGCAGCTTTAACTAAATCCAAAAACGTTTCCTTTGATACTTCCGATATCAATTTTGATTGTTCCTTTTCCTTGTGTATGATAGACTTGATGTTGGAAGATGCAAGTTTTTCATTAACTTGTCTTTCTGTTTTCAGTTGGGTTGTTGTTATAACATTGAACAATCTTACAACACCCTTTTGAGCTATTTTCTTGAGTTTCCTTTCTTGTTCCAGCATTCTTTGAACACTGTTTTCTTCAGTTATATCTTGGGGAATGATCTCGCTTTTTCTGGATTTGGTTAGAAACTTTTTCTTTTCACGACTCAGTAACTTTCTTGCCTTTTCATCTAATTTATCTTGTTCTATTTTTTCCAAAGCCTTTTTCTGTCTGGCCATGATTGGATCTATTCTGTCATATTGCTTCAAGTGAGACCCTAAAATGGCGGACATGGCAGAACTGAACTGCTCAGCTCCATCATCGTTTTTGGACATCTTTTGTTTTTTAACAGCATTTGTATTTTCGATATCATCCAGGTCAAAGTCTGATTCTGAGGAGTTTTCTACTTCAGATGCTGAACTAGAACCAGAAGAGAGTTCATTGTCGTTTACATCAGAGGTTTCTTGGTTGATGTCATCAAGCTTTCTCTTTTTGTTTGTGATGGTAATTTTTTTGCTTGAGGGCATTATTACCTACAGTATGTAATATATTATCAAGTACTTTGGTTATTGACTATTCATATCAATTAAATGTATTATATTTGATAAAACTAAAAACTTATCAAACGTTATGGTTCAGCTAGGGAAAGAATAATTTTTTAGAAAAATGACATTAGCATTAACGGTGTCCCTGAAGAGGTTTTTTTTTCCCCCCCCCCATACGGTGAGTACTTCCGTAATAGGAAAAAATGTGACACTTGTGTTATTTATGTATATTTTTGTTTCTCTATGAAAAAGAAATTCATCAAATTTCTTTCACTATTTTAAAACGTGACTCAACGCGTAGCTTCCAACACTCATCTATTTACTTTTTTTTTTGTGGAGTGTGTAGCAATTGTTAATCATTCCAGCAATAATATATTTTTTTGAAACATCTTTAAAACGTACTACTGTATCACTGATGTTATTAAATGTTGAGTTATTTAGTAGAATAAATATATATATATAAAGCATGGGCAACACAATTAGTCTTAATCCAACATTAATATAGATATTTCACCACTCAGTTGATATACCTTCTCTTCTTTTTTTTTATTTAATCACTAACAATATATAAATAATAAAAAATGGTTGACAATGATATAAAAAACCACGATAAAAGACAATTTAATCAGATGAATACGGAGTTAGTTGATATTGATCTTAAGCCAAGTAAACGAATTGTTGTTTCTAAACTGCAAACACCTACAAACATCAATCAAATTTCCTACAAAAGTGATTATGATATTGATTTCTCTAAAAGCAAAGCCAACAACCCCATTGACAACAACTTGGATCTGTTCTATCAAGAAAATGAATCCAAATTGAAAGATCTTGAAAATAAACTGGATGCATTAAATCAAAGGTCAGATGAACAGAGCAAGGTTTATGCTTCTCTTAAAGAAACCTTGAATGATGAATACAATCTGAAAAAGGAAAACCTTCAAGAAATCGTAGACCAATTGATGTCAAAAGCACAAGACATTAAAAATTCAACAGATGAAATAAAAGGGTCTTTTAATGAAAAATCAGAATCTCTTAATAAAAGGTATGCCTTTAAGCAGCTCGATATTAGTAAAGAGTACAGGAAAAAAATTGAAACCAAAGCTCAGGAGCTTTTACAGCAAAGAGAAAAATATGAAGAAGAAGCGAAAATAGATAAGGTGAATCTACGGACTGAGATTGATAACTTAAATACCCAAATGGAAGAAAAATCCCAGTATCTTCTTTCAACGACAGATTTTGAAAATAATAAAAAAGAACTTGGGATTGAGATCAACAACATTAGAAGCGAAAACTTTGAACAACTAAATAAAAAAACGGAAATGCTTATGAATCAAAACGAAGATTTAAAGAGTGAAATTAGTGTGATTGAAAAGAACATTCAATCGAAGTTATTGCCCAAAAATTTATGCTTGAAGTCAACCATCGAAAAGGAAAATAACACTTTGCAAATAGTCAATGAGACAAGAAAGAAAAAAATTGAAGAAAGTGCAACCTTGGCCAAGCAGTATGAAAAAATGCAACTAAAGTATAACTCATTGCAGTCTGAGCTCTCGAATTTTGAAAACAAAATCAAAACTTTGAAGGGCTCGATTCAGCTTCATAAGGACCAATTACAAAAGAAAGAAACTGCTAGACGTGTATTGCACAATGAATTACAAGACTTGAGAGGAAATATTAGAGTGTTTTGCAGAATCAAACCAGAAACAAATCCTCAGTTTATTTTAAAAGAAATCAACATTTTGGATCCTGACGAGTCCATCAATGAGGAAAATTTAAGCAAATTTGACAGAGCACAACTGCAGATTGAAATGCCCAATGAATTACTGAAAAAGCAAAACTCTTCCCCGCGAAAGCAACAGCTCACCAACACTGTCTTTGAGTTTGATAAAATATTCAATGAAAAGAGTACAAATGAAGAAGTCTTCGATGAAGTCTCACAACTAGTCCAAAGCTCTCTTGATGGATATAAGGTATGTATATTTGCATATGGTCAAACGGGGTCAGGAAAAACCTATACGATGTTGAACCCCGTCAATGGTATAATTCCTTCAACATTGAAGCATATATACACTTGGGTGGATGATTTGAAAAGCTTGGGCTGGGAATACAAAATGAAAATACAATTTGTTGAAATTTACAATGACACCATCAATGACTTGTTTGCATTCAAAGACAATTCATCAATGACTAATAGATATGTTCCAAAGAAAAGAATAGATATAAGGCATGTTAATGGGAACACCACCTTGACAAATGTTGAGCAAATTGATATAACCAACTTAAGTAACGTTGAGGATATCCTTGTAAAGGCCCAGAAGTACAGAGCCACCCATGCAACAAAGGAAAACGAAAACTCTTCAAGATCCCACTCCGTTTTCACAATATTTTTGGAGGGATATAATAAGTTAACCAAGGAGCACTCAAATGGTGTTTTAAACCTTATAGATCTAGCGGGGAGTGAACGATTGAGCAAGTCTCAGGCAGCAGGAGATAGGTTGAAGGAAACACAGCACATTAACAAATCCCTAAGTTGCTTGGGAGATGTGATCCACTCATTGAGCCACAGTCAAAAGCCATCACACATTCCTTTTAGAAACACAAAGCTAACATACATGCTACAGAACTACTTAACAGGAGAGGGGAAGACTTTGATGTTTGTTAATGTATCTAGAAAAAGTTATTTTGAAACATTAAATTCATTAAGATTTTCAACAAAAGTAAATGATACTAAAATGAGATGATTTATTTTATTTATATACAGATTCTGGAATATTGTTATTGTTTTTTTTTTTATTATTAGTACTTAGTCATCATCCACGGTAATGTCATCTGAAAACCCTTGAAGTCTTCTTATTGCCCAATTCTGGCCAATGAACTGAACATCTTTATCTGAGTCTCCTTCTGTTCTTGTGTAATTTTTCCACCAGGATGGAGACTTGAATCTAGGATCTTCCAATGGGAACTTTCTATATTCATGTCTTATTTTTGCGACATGTTCTCTTAGGGTCGCAGCGACTTGTGCTCTTAGCCTTTGAGCTTCCTCGGAAAACTTCAGATTATCATTCAAGTCCATGAGTGTTTCGTTAGCAGCTGAGTACTTTTTGCACAAGTCCTTCCATTCCTTTCTGAACCCGTCTATAATTTCTTCAGCAATATGTTCCCCTATGGCAACATTAATTTCGGCACCGAAGTTCGCTGGTAGGTATCTATTAACTGTGGTCCCAGCTGCTGATTCCGGAGCAATTTTCTCAAATCCAGTTGCAAACATTGGAACCACAATAGGCGCCTTTGTGCTTTCCAGGATCAATCTGGTGATTCCCCACTTGAAGTACCTCATTGAGTTGTTGAAGGGTGGTTGCAGCTGTAGCACGAAGCCTTCTGGGTAAACATGCACCCAGCTAGGAGTTTGTCTTATAACAGGAGGTTTATAATGGCCTGATGCTTTTTCACCAGGTTCCAGAACTTTCAATTTTATCAGGTTTTGTGATTTGTCACTTCTAGAGTAGTCTATATCTATAGAGTCATCAGGGGATAGAAGTCTTATAGCAGCATCCAATGAACCTTGGAAAGGACCTCTTCCAAATCGTTCAGTGCTTAACGTTTGTCCCAATGAAAAAAATTTGGTCAAAAATGGAGATGAGAAACATACATTGGATGCACCCAGGCACCATCTGAAGTTGTCATGTTTGATATAAAATGAAAACGGCAATAACCCCCACACAAATGGATCGTCCACAACACTCATGTGATTCATTATTGTCATGATTCCTCTATTTTCGTTTTCAGCCTTAGTCATTGCATTATCAAGATTTTCCAATCCGGATAGCCTTGGTTTGTAAAATATATTAAGGAATGATTTTGCCACAAAGACAGTAAAGTACATGGTTGATTTGCTATAAAAGTTCCATGATGATGAGTCTCTAGGAAATTCTGATAGGAAATCATCACCTCTTTTTAGAACATCAGGCATTGACATGTTCTCAGATAGCACTTTATTTTATTTGAACCTTTCTGTATTCAAAATATAAATACTCTTAACGAAAATCACGGGATTTCCCTTGGTAGATAAAATATACTTTTTCTTTTTGCGTACACATATTATCCAGATGTAGAAATCTCTTGAAGGACATTTCTAAGATTTTTAAAACAACAAAAAAAACAGAAAAAAAATTAGCAAAAATGCTCTCCATTTACTAAATCTGTTAGGGAAAAAATAATAGTACATTATATGAAAAATAGTACATCCGAGCATCTACTCATGAGAACAGTCATCACCTAAGTAAAATAATCATTAAAATCAACATGTGGTAGTACCTTCAGATGGAAACTAAAGATCCATTGATTAGCTTCCACTTGTATTTGAACATCAGATCTAAATTATCAACATTTTTTTCTCCTGTTTTTTCCAATTCATCTACATGGGAGCTGGCCAGCAACGTATCGAGTTCCTCCTGAACTTCGTCAATAGGCTTCATTGACTGAAATGACACATTATTGTTCATAACTTCCAAACTCGTTATAATCAAAAACAGCAATGGTATGCATATTTCCTTAATAAATCTATTAAAAAAGTCTTGGTCCATCATGACAAATTTTGTTCTTTTATTCACAGAAAGCTTTATCGGGTGTTTTCTTTTAAGCATAAAGGCCACATTTTTTAATTTTTGACCTTTCTTAATCTTTGTTAATATATCAACTTTCTTTTGGTACTCATGCACTGTTTCAAAGTATTCTTTATCCTCAAGAAACTCATTAATACATACCTGTGCATATCCCAACGAGTCACCAATTTTGTTTTGTTTATGAAGCTGATGAACTTTTAGAATGATCCGCAGAGCGTGACTATACGAAGTAAGAGGCAATACTTTGAAGGTTTTTAAGTCAAAGATAATTTTATTGATGTCAATATCTGGAAATTCTCTATCGGTATAAACGGCGTCTTCTCGAATGCTGTTATAGCACAAAAACAGTCTGGTTACATTTGAGACAATCTCACAGAGAACCAGGTACTCTTCACATGCATATTTATTGGAAAACTCGTCAGTAAATGCTAGATTTATTATTCCGCAATAGTTCATGAAGCAATATCTGCTCTTACTATAGTGTAACAAAACATCTTCCACGCTCGATGTGAGCACATAATTTAAGTATATAACTCCATTGATTCTGAAAAGCTTGGCCATGTGTATTAAGGAAGTATGTAGAAAGTCTTTATTTAGATTAAAATCACCCATCATTCTATTAACTAAAACGTTCAACTTGTCTATAGTATGATATATTAGATCTGGGTTGATTATTTCACATGAATCATAACATAGAACAAGATTGTTATATATCACTTTTATAAACTTGGAGGTATCAGGGTCCTGTTTTCCACACTTTTCTGCTTCCTCTCTAAATTTTTTAGCTGTAAATTCTAAAAGCTGATAATGGGACATATTGGTTCAACTATCTGTAGCTGTGGGGGGGTTTCAAAAATAATATCCTCAAGAACAATAATTATTTAAAAATCGTTTGATTGTTGATTTCACCTTGTTCGACGCTACCATGGCTTATCATCAGTGGAAGATTTATCGTGAGACGCGTAAATTTTTATGTTTTTATTTTTTTTTTCTGTTTCTTGCCGTAAGTCACTTCTTCTACAGAAAACACGGAAAAATTGATATTAGGTGTTGATTCCAAAGTTTTGTACCTTTCATATATTGCTTTATTAATTTATTTTACCAATTTATACATAAAACACCATATATAAACACGCTCACTGTAGTACTTAAACAGCAATGCGCGAATTGAGAAGGTCCGAAAGAATTCAAAAACATCAATACACTGAACATAGCAGTGAAGAGACTACTCCAACCAAGAAAAGAAAGCTAAATAGACGAGAATTAGAAGAAAACTTTAATTCTTTGAATGAGGATTTTGTGGCTACAAAGCTTTTTAATGCATTGGCATTTGATGGCGAGAAGCAAGACATCGCTGAGTTGGCTGAAGACTGGTTGAACACCTATGAAGAAAATTCCTTAGGAGCTCAAAAAGAGTTGATCAACTTTACATTGAACTGTTGTGGATCTTTGATTACAGTTGAAGAGCATGATATCTCAGACCCATCAAACTCTGGTGATGTAGTTCAGGAATTGGAGTTATCTTTTAAAAAGCAAGGAGTTTTTGAGTATTTTTTGCTCAACAGTAAAAACAATGACAAAAAGGCCAAGCAGTACAAAAATCTGTACAGAAATTTCTTAGCGTTTTTTGATGAGTTAATAATAAACGCTGATGAAAAATTTTTAATTGCTGCCGAAATTGAAAACGAAAATTATTCTGAAAACTATCAATATCAGTTAAGTGTTAATCCATTAATTTTTGAGCTTTTGATCTGGTTATCTAAATTTGGATCATCTCATATCCCCGCTTTTAGATTAATTTCAACTTTAGCCTTTTATCAAATTCAAACATCATTAACTCGGTTAATTCCAAAACGAAAAGGAAAAGTTGAGTCTTTGAAGAATTTGATTGACAAGGAAAAAACCAAGAAAGATTCTAATAGAATTAATACCGTTGCTGTTGCTAATTGGGAAAGACTATTACAAAGTGAACTAAGTTACTTAAATGTTTTGAGTACAATTTCTCAAGATGGCTTAGCTTCTATTTTTGTTAATAGAGTTAGAGATTCTGACCCATTGATAAGATCAGAATCAATACTTTTTTTAACTAAATGGATGAAAATATTACCTTCTGAGTACTATCAGTCATCATTCTTTAAATACTATGGTTGGCTTTTAAGAGATAATGATTTGACTGTAAAAACAGATGTTATAACTTGCTTGACAGAAATTTCAGAGTTTGTATTGGATAATAAATCTGGAAAGAAAAAAAATCAATCTAAACTCTTGGTTACCCCATTGCACAATTTTGTTACTGAAAATTTAGAATATATTCTGTCATTTGTATATTATCAAAGTGATTTGGAGTTAAAAGTGGATACTTTGAATTTTATTTGCTCCATTATTGATATAAAATGGGTAAGTTTTGAGCACCTGCAGTCTATATGTTCCATGATGTTTGCAAATATGGACAAGCAACCATCATTGCCTTCCTTGGGATCCAAAAACAAGGAAACTCGGTTTTTGAACGTAGTTGCAAAAATATTCAGCAAAGCTGAAGGTATGAATCAGAAGTCTTCTGGTAAAAAGAGAATCACAAAAGCATCAGTTGAGAGCTTTTTAAGTTTTTTCTATAAAGTATTCTGCATTCATTTGAAGATTAGTGAAGGTGATTGTAACTACAACAATGTTCATGAGCAGAACGTTGAATTATCAATTGAAGATATCTCAAAGTACGATCATCAAATTTTACAAGCTGCTGAATTTTTGGCGCCACATTACAGAGAGTTACTTGATGACTTGGCTCTCTCATTAACTGACAATAATGTTGTTGAAAGAATAAACATGGACCAGTTCTCTAAGTTGTGGAACGAAACCGACCTCAAACTAATTTTGTTTGATGGATACTGCTACAGTATGATTTTATCCGCAAAGTCTACAGATGAAAATACAAAAGAAGAAATTAGTAATCACTTATTTCCTATTTTCCAAAACTGTATTAGACCGGCATTGTCTTCACAAGGGTTTTATCATTTGGTTAACATACTGACTGGATTTGATAGCGATGACTTTGTTGAGGAATCCGATTTTTTAGAGATAGCAGAACTCTTCTTTAATTACTTTTTTGCAAATGGCTTAACGATATATGGTGACGTATTGATGAAACAGTCGTTGGACAAGATGATGCTTCACTACCATAACTCTCAGCCCAACAGCAAAATAAGAGATTGCTGGCTAAGAAAGTACAATCTCTTGGTTGACAAGGGTTGTCAATATCTGAACGAAATTGATATGAAAAAGCGCACATATAAAAATGATGAGTTTGATCAATTCATTCAAAAATTTTATGTCTTTTACATGAACAAAATAAGCTTATGTATCAAGAATCTTGGGGCTGATTTATCTGCAGAGTTCTTTGATCTCTATAAAAATATAATTATATTCAACTTAGGAACAACCATCGAAGATATCACGACTCCTAATGTTCTAAACTTTGAAATATACTCATCACTAACCTTCAAGAATATTATTGAAATTAACAAGTTGCTACCTGATGGTGAAGGAGAAGCTGCTGATGATATAGAGTGGAATCGCATTGGTTTGAAGGCCCAAAACATTAGTTTTTTGGCTCATGAATTACTGGAGAAGGTATCTGAATTGCAAATCATTGACTACGACTCAGATGTTCTTAGATGTGTCAAATCAGACATCTCTGAAAATCTGGTTAACATTTTGTTATCGTACTATAACGTGATTACTGATATTCAACACCATAACTCTAGTTTGGCGCTTAATAGCTTAGAAAGCTTTCATATAGATGAAAACACATTTGGCGCTATGAGAGAAGCATTTATCTTTTATGAGTCCAAGGTTTTGAATTCAGACACTCGTGACGAATATGAATATGTTAAACTATGTGCTTTTGGTCTCAAGATTAGAAGTCTACTAGTGATTATGAATATACCGTTAGAGACTTCATCACTATGGAGAAGATTGTTGATAAATAAAAATAGACTAGGTCCAGAATATGCATCTATCATAGGCTGATATTCAATATATATATAAATTATTATCAGAAAAAATGAGCTGTTTATAAATTACATGAAAAGTTGGTAGTGTAAGTTTTCATCGTCGTTTAATTCATCTATAACACCTTTTCCAGGCTTGATATGCAAAACAGCACCGCGGTTTCTGTGAAATCCACAATAGTTAGGAGCACTGAAAACTGTAATGACACGCTTGTCGTGTGAGTAGTCAATTCCATTTAACTTCATTTCATGTGATCTTATGATTTTTTTTAGGTTGTTGTGATTCAAAAACTTTTTTGTGATGTTCTTACCAAATGAAAATCCAAGACCTCTTTTGGATGGGCCCAGATCATCTGCTTCTTCTGTAGGGTCTGTCCATAAGAGATCGTGAAACAGCCCAATGCTCTCTGGCTCGCAGAATCTATTAATTTTCAGTATCTCTTCTATTTTTGTATACGGATTAGACATTAAACCACCATGCATAATCAAATATTCTTTGTTGACACATATTGACAAGGGCAAAGCATCAAAAGACTTCAGAAACAAGTTGTGAATGAACTTGTCATACTTCAACATAACTTCTTCTCTGAATCCGTAAATGTTAGACATAGATCTGCTTTCATGATTTCCTCTGTTGATATAAATACAATGGGGATAGACGATTTTCAGTGAATATAAAAGCAAAGCTATCTCACAACTGTACTGGCCTCTATCAACAAAATCTCCGTTGAAAATGTAGATATGATCTTCATTGACTTTACCGAACATATGGAATATCTTCTTAACAGTGGTAAATTCACCGTGAACATCACCGATAACAGTTATCAACTTGTCGTTTTTGCTGTTATCAAGATAAATTAGGTTAGGTTCGGATCTAAAGATATCAGTAGCTTGGAGAATAATAGCTTGAGCCAAGTGGATAGGAAAGGAAAACCTGGAACGGCCATGTGGTCTAAGGATTTCGTTAACCATCAAGGAAATGAAATCTTGATCAAGGCCTTCAACTTTTACTTTTTTTACAATGTTATCTTCTACTGATTCCACCTCGTCTTCCATATTTTGGTAAATTTCTTCTATGTAAAATCGGTATTCTTCCTCAGACAATTGCCTTGTTGTTTGTTCCTTGATGTTTTCCTCAAACAGTTTTATCTTTAACTTCTCATAGAGATAGTAATCCTCAATTTTCTGCCATTCTCTATCACAATCATCTTTTTCTTTTCCTTTATGAGTTACTTCGTTTGGATGTAGAAAATCAGTCTCACAGGAATATATGTTTTGCTCGTTTTTATGCACTTTATTCAGCGATGAGTTAACAAATTTTTTTTTGTATATAGTTGATGAATGAGATGCCATATCTCAAAAAGAACAAAATATATGATTAATTTGATTAAAATCACTACTAAACAAACTATCTTTGAGATTTTCAAGCTAGTATAACGATAGATGTATTGTGTTTCCCTGGTCTGACAGATTTACATCATTTAATGCGACATTGTTTCGTTGTCAAACTCATCGATAATTTTCGATTTTTTTTTCTAAAAAAAAAAAAAAAAGAAAAGTAAAAAAAAAAACAGTTTTACAGCAATCCTAAAACGGTAATTGTAACAAACATTCACCACAACAGTGTACATAGCAAACTACATATACGATTTTTGATATAAATCTAAGTAATATGGTTACCACTTTATGGTGTTTAAATATTCTTTATTCAATTCAGAAGTGTTGTCATTATTAAACAATTTGTTGCCCTTTGTGCTTTCGTCTAAATCCAAACTTGGTAAAATTTTGATCTTCCTTTTGAGTTCATTTTCCAGTAAAATTTTATAACTCCAATCCAAGAAGTCTTCTATGTTGTAATTCAACTTTCTGAAAGGTTGTTTGAATATTTTTGCTAGAGAAGCTACATTTGGATGGTAATGTGACATCAAAGTATCAATTTCCCACAAGGAACTGTTAATAGCATCTGACAACTCAGGATCTTTTTCATTTATATCAAATGGATCATCAAATTTCATGTATTTTACCTTGTCGTATAGATCAGAGTTCTTCGGTACGTATTCTGGATCATGGATTAATATCATACAATTTGGATGAAGCTTCATTAGATTGTATATCAATGGTAGAATAGAAACTATGGCACCGGGAGATGCTGTTAGCAGTAACCTTGCCATCTTTTTAATGAAGGAAGCCACCAAGTTTATAGATAAATGAGAACTTCTCAAAAATAACTCAATCAATCTGATAAATCTTGATCTGTATTTCAAATGAAGGAGTTCTTCGGTAAACAGGGCATACAGCTTCATATAAAAGTTAGGATACTCCAAATTGAATGTATGCATTAAATTGAATAACCCATTCAAGGCCAAAAGTTTAACAGATAGGTCAGATTCATTGTTGTCATAGCAATCTGTTAGGAAATCCATTAGCTTAGTAGGCTGTTTAAGTCTAGGGATGACTCTTTTGTGTAGAATATTCAAAATCGTTTTGAACTGTTCATTGGTGATTTTATCATTGGACAAAATACTTAACCAGTTATTTTCAAAGGCGGTTTTGAATTTACCTTCGTTTTCCATTAAGACTGGTGGATGAGGAACATATACATCTAAATCAGCTTCTTTATCATCATAATTGTTGTCATGGTTAACTAAAGATAACCAATATCCGGCATTACAATTAGAATCCAACTTCATACTATTTTCATTTTCTTCAAATAAGCCTTGTAGTTCTATTTGAAAATAAAATTGAATATCGGCGTATTTTTGGTAATATTTATCACTGAAGTGATCTACAAGATATAATTTGTCACCATTTGATTCATTGAATAAAGTACTAATTAATTTTTGTAAAGTTTTGTTGGGGAAATAAGAAGCACCCATTTTGGAAGCAAAAAATGTGGCTTCAAGCTCTATACATTTCATTAGTATATCGATACAGTCTAACGATAAAGAATTTTCAATTGATAAATTACCAATGTAATGAAAAATGACTTTATTTTTAAAGTTCAAGTCATAATTTTTTCTCAGCCATTTGTATAGAATAGCTTCTTTTTCATTGGTGGCCATGCTTGGATTCAACTGTAACTTGATAGCAAGTTTGTAAAATGTTTTGTATAAGATGTGAGTTAGGTATCTCAAGTTCTTCATAACCTCTACATTTTCATCATTGATTAGTAAAAGATCCTTGTTAAAGTTATCATAGAGGCCAATAAGTTTCAATATGTTGTTGTAGTTTTTGGCACCTCCATCTACTATTGATTTGTAGAGATTATCCACTTCTTCCTTGAAATCACTCATTGGCTATGATTTAGTTTTATGATTATGTGTATATATATTTATTTACTAGAAGATTTGACAGAGCAGTAACTCTTTTAAAGATATGGTATTATGTTGGATATATTTTATGATGAGGTTTTTTATTTACCAATGATTCTTAAAACCATTGAAATGAACAAAGTACATTATTTCTAGATTTATAAATTTTGCTTTTTTTCTCCTTTTGGTTTTTTCCTCTTTTGGTAAAAAAAGAATAGTTCCGAGTGATTTCAGCTATGTTATTTTTCAAAATTGTATACGGAATATGCTATTATCCACTCTATAAAAAAAAAAAAAGAAACTTTCCTCGGTTGTATTGTAGAGAATTCACGTGATCGACAGCTCAAATAAATCCTTATAAATGATGTTTGTTTTATTCTCAAATTTAGAAAAAAAAATAACAATCATACAAGATAATGAATTAGTCAGCTTCATATATAATAATAACACAATAACCAATTACAAGACATCATAATCTATATGTTTACATCGTTTTTTATTTTGAAGGATGATGGCGTTATCCTATTCAATAAGGTTTTCTCAGATTCAATAAAGAAAAACAATACTTATAGAAATATATTCATAACTGATGTTATCATGGAAATCAACAAAAAAGTCATGAAAGATCTCGATAAGATTGAAAAAAATATCACAAATCATATATACAAGCCAATCAATGTTGTAAGCAACTACGCCTCATTGCCTCCTATCTTAACGATTGGTACAACAACAATGATTTACATTTATAGGGAAAGTCTCTTCTATGTTGCGGTAGTCAATAAAAACGAAGACGCTATGCTTGTATGGAACAATCTTATAGAACTATATGAGATCTTAGGTGAAATGATGACTCTAAAGTCATTAACACTCAAAGAAACTATGTTGAAACTCATACATATTATAAATTTTATTATTAATGAGCAAGGTGTATTTTTATCTCAGAACTGTAGCATTGATGCAATTAATCATTTTCTACTTCAATCCTACTAGATTTTTCCGTATTATCAGTGTGTTATATCATCGAAATAAATTCACCGCGTATGCTTTTCAAAACTCAGAAATACATTATACATACTCTTTTCTCTGATTATATGTATCGAGTTTATGCATCAATATCAATTTTCTTAACAGCCAAGAAAAACAACCCCCCCATTTTATCAATATTAGCTTTATTTATTTGCGCGTTTCGGTTGAAACAAAAAATACATTTTATGATCTTTTTTTGGCTTTTTAAGAAGTGTTAAATTCTTATATAAGCTACTTTGAAATGTTTTTTTTTTCTTTAAATGCTTTTAATTATAGTCAGAGAACATTATATCACGGTTATTCAGATAAGTTTTTGCAGAAATTTCTTTTAATAAGAAACAGTTTAATAGCACAAAATATTTTTCAAACTTTTTGCTGAAACAATTCAATATATATACCAAATTGCCAGCTTGCTAAATTATAAAAAAAATCTTTAAGAGGGTAACTTTAATATATTTTATCGTTTTTTTTTTGTATAAGATAAATCTGTTTCCAACTTGTTTTCCAAAGAGAAAGCATTTTTCTTTTGAAAGTAAATATGAGCTATTGCTGCAGCAAAATATACTTGAATCAAAATGATGTCTCAACTTTATTTGAATAACTTCTGTACATGAACGTTACTCTATTTCATGCCATATATAGTTAATGAAACCAGCCCCAGATATCATCTTTGATTAGGAAAGTGATGCTAACATCTGATAAGACATACCTTCTAGACAACTTCATAGAAGATTGAAAGTCTTCCAACTTGCTTTCTGTCAGAGTATGACAACCACCTGTTTTTGCACTTTTAGCGCTAAATATGTGTTTCATACCTTTCACCAGATATCTGTGGTTCATACCAAAAAGCCACGCATAACAAATAAGATTTTGCATTACTTACCTAAATAGGACATACTAATCACAGCAAAACAAAATGAAATAATGTTTTTAATGTTTTCCGTAGTTTTGAGGTTTCTATTACAGCAAAACTGGTACAGCCACATTTAAGATTTGTAGTATAATGGTTTCATTATTGTTTAATTTATACTTTGACCAAGTCATTAAGAAAAGTTAAACATATATAAAGGATGGAAAGCTCCATTCAAATTTTAAATGCTTGATTGAAAGTGTTATTTTTAGTGGAAGTCTTTACAGGCTGTTGTGAAACTTTATTGAACATTTAATATAACAGTTATAATGCATATTGATTCTTGGTTGTGATATATAGATTTTACATAAAATAGAATGTTATACCTCTAGCCGATTTTGATTATCCATACTTTTGAAGGCTTTTTATTTTGAACATTTCTTACGACCTTCCTGCAACAATATTCATAAATTTTATTCCTCATCATTTTGGTGAGTCTTTCTTATTTCAATAGAAAAAAATAACCATCTTATCTGCGCACATATATTATACATGTAAGGACTTGTCATCGTTGGTTCTGCCTTAAACTTTTGTTCAACTAACTCCAAAGTTTTTACCGAGCAATCAACAAGTTATATGATTATTCAAGCTATAGGTTAATGTTTATTAGATAATATATAATGAGAAAGACCAATCTATAGAATCAATACAAGTTAAACAACTTAAATCACAATAAGAAATAAATATACTTACAAAATACTCTTTTATACAATGACTAAACAAATTATTCCTACTACTAAACAAAACAATGCTGCTGTCAACATCCAAGAAACTTTCGCTCTTCCAAATAGTGTTTCCGACAATTTTTCTGAATCTTCTGCCACTGGCAAAATTTCTTGACACTCTCGGTGTCACATGTTATGAATTATTTAAGCGCTATATATCAAGTATATACACATAAGTAAAATTTAATAGAGCCAAAAAGCTGCTCTTATTAAAATTTTGGCATGACTTATATTAACACCACTGAGATATAATGTAATATATCATAAAGGCCCCATTCCTAATAATCTTATGTAGCACGTGCCAGTGTGTTTTTTTGATCGGGGTTGCAAAGTGAAATTCTAATTT
>JAJLRX010000276.1:0-39433 GCA_030567275.1 Hanseniaspora lachancei | reverse complement strand
AAAAACCATAAACGGTTTTAATATAAGGATCGATGACGGGATACTTTTCATTGACCAAAAACATTGCAATTCTTACTGGTGCTTCAATTGAAATAGCCTTAGATGAAAGATTGAAATACAATGTTCTGTTGCCTATAACAATAGTCATCGTTGCCATTGGAATGATGAAAAACATCATTCTTGGGTTACTTGGTGGAGACATAGTTGAGCAACCAAGACAGAAGTTTACTGAAGTACAAACTCTACAAGAGATCAATTTGTTTTTGACCAATGGGAAGTTGTTGCTTGATGAAAAGAGCTTTGAAATGAAAAGATTACATTACTTGAATGTTTTGAAAGAAAAGAAGTTTTTTGCTGACAAAGTTGAAAAGGAAGTTAAGGAAGAGAAAAAGGATGATGTTGATCCTGCACAAGAACAATTCAATAACTCACTAGAAGAGTTCCAAAAAAACACAGGCGGAATCAAACAAATGGCCATAGGGAATGCATTGAACTTCATTCCTCAAACAGTAATCACATGGTGGTTGAACCACTTTTTTACCAACTATGTGATCATGAGATTACCTTTCCCATTGACACTGAAGTTCAAAGAAGTTGTTCAAAATGGTATTCAAACCAGGGACTTGGATGCCAGCTACACCACCACCATTTCCTGGTACTTCATTTTGATGTACGGGCTGGATGCCTTTTACAATGTGTTCTATTATAACAGAACAAAGGACATCAATGAATTGAACGTCTTGAAGATGCAAAAAGAAATGGATAACCAAACTAATAACATGAGCGAGCTACAAATTGTCCAACAATGTGAAATGTTAGAAAAAGCATTGGAGGAAGATATGGTTTACGATAAGGCAGATGCATATGGAAAGCAATTGGAGGATGAGATCTTGGAGATATATGATAAAAATATAGACATCACCATTTAAGACATATATTGGTATACTGACTTATTTTACTGGTTTTATCTAATTTGACTTTTACTGTCTAATCAGAGAATATTATCAATTGGTAGCGTTGTAAAAAGACTATAGTGTTTCTTTTCTTTTTTTTGTTGCTTTCTGGTTTATTGGGGGAAAAAAAAAAATAGCTCAAAGAAATTTAGAAATTAGATGATAAATTATTCCTATAGTGGTGACAAATTATAGATTACATAAGTTCCCACAAACCATAGTTAATAAAAGAACAATTACAACTAAAGTAAGCACATCCAGCTTTGCTTTTTTTTCTGCCTATTACTGATCTTTGTCTTTGTTAATATATTCTGTACAAACAACTAAAATGCAAACTGTAATCTGTATTGGTATGGCTGGAAGTGGTAAAACCACTTTCATGCAAAGATTGAACTCTCATCTTCACGCTGAAAAAAACCCACCATATGTTATCAATTTAGACCCAGCCACCTTAAAGGTTCCATTTGGCTGTCACATTGACATCAGAGACTCAATTAAGTACAAGAAGGTCATGGAGAACTACGACTTAGGACCAAATGGTGCCATTGTGACATCTTTGAACCTGTTCTCAACCAAGATTGATCAGGTCATGAAAATTGTGGAGAAAAGATCATCAACTTTTGAAAACTGTATCATCGACACTCCAGGTCAAATAGAGTGTTTTGTCTGGTCAGCATCTGGATCCATCATCACAGAATCATTTGCCTCCCAGTACCCAACTGTTATTGCCTACATTGTTGACACACCTAGAAACCAATCTCCATCAACATTCATGTCCAATATGCTTTATGCCTGCTCCATTCTATATAAGACAAAGCTGCCTATGATTTTGGTATTCAATAAGAATGATGTGGTCAAGGCTGATTTTGCCATTGATTGGATGAAAGACTTTGAGGTTTTCCAAGATGCCATTTTGAAAGACAAGGAGCTGCAAGGAGAAACCGGAATGGGATCCGGATACATGGGGTCTTTGATCAACTCAATGTCCTTGATGCTTGAAGAGTTTTACTCCCAATTGGATTGTGTTCAAGTGTCAAGTGCCACTGGGGCTGGGTTTGATGAGTTCATGAAGGCTGTCAAGTCCAAAGGCGAAGAATATAACCAATACTACAAAAAGGAAAGAGAAGCCGCACTCAAGAGAAAGGAAGAGGAGGAAGAACAAATGAAAAAGCAATCAATCAACAAGTTGATGAAAGATCTTAACCTGAAGGCAAAGGAGAAAAAAGACACTGGTGCTGAGTCGGATGCGAGTGCTGATGTTATCAGTGATTTAGAGGAAGGTGAAAACGATGGTATAGTGTATCCAGACGAAGAGGAAGAGGACATAGCACAGCCCTCAAGAGAATACACATTCAGCGAAGACAGAGAAATGGGAGAGGTGAATGATAATAATCCAAATCTACAAGCCATGTATCAAGACGCTATGGAAAAGACATCTAAGGATATAAGTTCAGAAACTGCTGAAAATATTGCTAAATACATAAGGGGCTAACCTATTTATCTAGTTATATAAACTTTCTCTAAGTTCTTTGGTTAAGTGCTTTGTACCATAAATATTAACCCATGAGGACGGCGTTTTCAATTCTTTGTTACTAATATTGAGTTCCTTAGACAATACTTTTTCAGATAACATCAACAAGTAATCACGAGCATCTATGGAGTTATCACCTTCATACACCAACATATTCATGTAAGAAATGCTCAGAGGTAAAGACGCGTAGTTTAGCAAAGAGAATATAACTTTCAAAATTGTAGCATCTACCAGTATTCTTTGTTGGAAGCTATCATCATCAAATTTCAATATGGTGTCATTTACCTTTGGAAGAATTTCCCTTGAATTAAACTGAACATCTGCGTAGTTTTTTTGATGGGTCTTGATGTAACTATTTGCTTCATTATAATAACTGGTTAAAGATTCATTCATATTGATGAAATATTCCTTGTCAATGTCCGTGTTAACATCTGCCTTTGCCACTTTTAGAGAGTTAGGCAATTGATAAAGATTACCATATTTATTTGATTTGATGACATCAAGATATGAATCTGAACCTGAAACGGAGTCTAGAATTATGACTTTTTGAATATTGTTGTAAAACTTACTGCTTTTATCAAACATCAGCTCGTCAAATAAAGCCTTATAAAAGGATAGTTCAAACGGCTTAATGGTGGGTGATCTTTGCTGGATAACAATAAGCTTGTTCAAAGAATCCTCGTATAGCTCTATACCACTCAGAACATTGTTATTGTCAAAGCCAGCAAATGAATGCAATAGTAGCTTCACATTTGTTGAAAAGTAAGAGCTGATAAGTTTTAGTTGTGAGTTATTTCCCAGTATTAAGTCTGTAGTTAACTGAGGAACATTACCAGCAGATACAAGTGGTAAAACGAGAGTGTAAGTCATTACTGTTGTAAATGGATAAAGAAGATTGCGTTATCTGTTTATATTTTCTGTTGATTGATATTTTAGACAGAACTTAGTGGCGTGTGGTGTTTGAATTTATCATCTCTTATCTTACTAGATCATAATTCAAGAAAGACTCCCACAAATAAAAAAATGGGTGTGTGTGGTTTTGTATATGTGTAGCGAATTATTCAGGTAAACACGTGACTCAAGTCAGATCAAAAAAAAGAATCTAATACCAAATCGTCTTTTTTTATAGTTCACATTCTAACAGAGAATTATTAACTAATAGATGAATCAATCCATATGATTGCAGATTAAGTATCAAAGACACATGATTTTTTATGAAATGAACTTCCTTCAAATACATTGACATTTTAGATGATTTTATTCTTATTAGTGATATAATGAGACCTCACCTCGTACATGTGGTTTTCCCGTATAGTGAAAAAAAAAAAAAAAATTGTCAAAAAAAAAAGAAAAAAAGAAAAGAGACCTCATTACACTTTTCAGAAATATTTTTTCTGTTGGTTTTATTTTTTAATTTTATTTTGAAAATAGAATTTATTAATCATTAGAAGTCAACATCACTATCTACAGTAGTTGGCTTATTTTTTAATCATCAATAAAGAAACCAATATAAAAAAAAAAAGGCTATACATACTCAAAAAAATATAGATTATAACAGCATTAATTTTCTTTTTATCAACCCATCAATTCCATAATCTTGTATACTAGCACAATGTCCACCTCATTTGAACAACACTTTGTCGAACCTGCTGATGACTCCAACAACCTAGAAAGCTTGAGAGATGCCTTGGTCAACAAAAACAAGAAAACAAAACTGGCCATCAGATTCAGAGCATTATTCAACTTGAAGACCCATGCTGAAGACTTTGCCAACAACAAAGAAAAAGCTGATTTAGCTGTTGATTACATGGCCCAAGGTTTAATCAATGAACCTTCAGAGTTGTTGAAGCATGAAATTGCTTATGTTCTAGGTCAGTGTAAGAACCTGCATGCCTCCCAAGCCTTGATCGAGTGTATGTTGGACACCAAGCAGCAATGTATGGTCAGACATGAAGCCGCTGAAGCCTTGGGTGCGTTGGAAGACTCCAATGCCATTGATGCTTTAAACAAGTGCTTAAAAGAAGACCCTGAAGAAGCTGTCAGACAAACCTGTGAATTGGCCATTGCAAGAATCCAATGGGCAAGCTCCAACTTGTCCAAGGAAGAACTGCTACAAAAATCACTATACTCCTCCATCGATCCAGCTCCTCCTTTACCATTACAAGAAACCGCCACCGTTGAAGAATTAAAGGCATTGTTGAACGACCAAGACCAACCTTTGTTTAAGAGATATAGAGCCATGTTCAGACTAAGAGACATTGGTACTGATGAAGCCTGTTTGGCCTTGTGTACTGGGTTTGATGATCCATCTGCTTTGTTCAAGCACGAAATTGCCTATGTCTTTGGTCAAATCGGTAACCCTGTTGTTGTTCCTACCTTGATTGAAGTCTTGAACAGACAAAACGAAGCTCCTATGGTCAGACACGAAGCAGCTGAAGCCTTGGGGTCCATAGCCACTGAGGATGTTCTTCCTATCTTGAAGGAACACTTGCAAGATGACGATGATGTCGTAAGAGAAAGTGCCATTGTTGCCTTGGATATGTATGATTACGAAACATCAGCTGAGTTAGAATATGCGGTCAACAAATAGGCCTTGTTGAATGTGATATATAATGATTGAAAAGAATGAATTATATAGACTTTAAAAATTCTCTCTTCCTGAAGAAAAAAAAAAATCTTGTCCCAGAAATGATAATCTGAGATTACCACGCGTAATCAATATTAATTTTTTTTTTTCTTTTTTGTTTTGTAGTGATATATTCGAGATAATACTGTTTCTTATTTCATGAGAACACTTTAATGTAAAAAAAGAGCCATTTCAACCAAAGGAATAATATATGCATACACACCAGAATGTCTAAACCAACTGTAGTATTTGTTACTGGTAACGTCAACAAGTTGAAGGAAGTACAAAGATTACTATCCAATGTTACCAAGTATGAAGTAACCAACCAAAACTTAGACTTAGAGGAAATCCAAGAATCCACCCTGGAAGAAATAGCCAGAAAGAAAATCATACAGGCTAAAGCTTCGTTGCCTAAGGGTCAACGTATTGTGATTGAAGACACAGCCTTGGGATTTGATGCATTGAATGGTTTGCCTGGTGCTTACATCAAGTGGTTCTTGAAGAGAATGAGCTTGGATGAGATAGTCAGGATGGTGGAACCATTTGAAAAGAAGACTGCGGAAGCTATCACCACAGTAGCCTACAGCGATGAGAATGGAGACATCAAGATCTTCCAAGGAATAACCAAGGGTAACATAGTGAAGCCAAGAGGGGACTTGTCCTTTGGGTGGGATGCCATATTTGAGCCGTTGGTTGAAGAAGGAAACAAAGATGAACTGACATATGGAGAGATGACCAAGGAATTCAAGAACACTCTATCCCACAGAGGGAAAGCATTCCAGTTGTTTGAAGAGTATTTGAACACGAATTAGAAAGTACTTCTTAACTCCGACAGCAATTTTCATAGAAAAATTTTTTCTCTTTTTACCCTTTTCTTCGCAGTGCGTTGAGTATTTCTTTTCTTTTTTTCTTTTTTTTCTCGTTTTGAGTGGGCACCTGAGGTCTGTTCACACTTTAATTATATAAATCATTTACATTCTTTATATGTCAATACCTTTTTATAAGAGAGAAACACCACATTGACTCTTCCATCATCACTTAGCTTACAATAATGAATAACAATGACGCTAACTTACTGCTTCAACAAACTATTCAAGCTATAGATTACGCCAACAATCCCACTAATACTAATGCCCAGCTGAAAAATCAAGCTGTGGAGTTTCTCTCCTCTATAAAGACCAACTCCTCTCCTAATACTCTTATCAATGTATTTCTTCTAATATACAAACAAGAAAATCCTATTTACAAATTTTTTGCTATACAAGGTCTTACAGATTTATGTCTGATTTGTAAAGAAAAAAATGATCTTGCTAGCTTGAATTTATTAAAACAAAATGGTATCTCTTTCTTACAAGACCCTACATTTTCCAGTAACCCCGAATTTATTCAAAGCAAGTTTACCGAATTTCTAGCTAATTTGTTTTACACAATGTACTCCTCACAAAATAACAACTTGTGGAACGACTTTTTCAATGATCTGTTAAGCATTCTGGATATTAACTCTGTCTTTATCAATAAAACCGATTATTATAAACTATCCATTTTTTTAAAGCTTACCTTACAAATCAACACAATGATTGGAGAACAAATGTACAACACAACTGGAAACAGAGATGCTCAAAAGTTCCACAATGAGCTGAAGGATTTCATGAGAATCAACGATGTAAAGGTATTGGCTAACATATGGTTCAAAATATTGGCTGAAATTGATAATCAAGATGATATAACAAAACTCACACTAACGAACATAGGGTCTTTTATCTCATGGATTGATATCAATTTGGTCATTAACGAAAACTCCATAAGTTTAATTTTTAACAATTTCAAGTCCAACACTGTCATTGCGTGTTGTTCATGTATTTCAGAAATTATTTCCAAAAAGATGCCTGCTGAAAACAAAGTATCTCTTCTGAACATGTTGAATCTAACTGAAAAAATCAAGACATTAATTCAATTTGCAATCAGCAAAGAAGACACAGACATCCTCCTTTCACTTTCGAGTTTAGTTAACAGCATTGGTATGGAGTATTGCATCATTATAGACAACAACAGCTCGAATTTGAACATAGTCTCTCAAGTTGACAGCTTAATTCTACAGAATGTTGTGCCCACTTCTGAGGAGTTTCTGAAGATGACATTACCTGATGATAATGCAGGTACCTTAGAGATCAACATGAAAGTATTTCCCTTCATTGCGAATTACTTTTCGTTTTTGAAAAAGAACTTTGCTGTTGGTGGCAAACCCGGCTCTCCTGTAAACTTACAAAGTAAGAAGTTGCCTATAGATGAATCTCATGTCAATTTCTTGAAGGAAATCATGGACATATTACAATTTAAAATGGTGCTAAACAAGGAGTTCGTTGACTACACATCAATTGATCCGGAAGAAATGAAAGAGTACAATGACAATTATAGAGATAAACTAAAAAACTTCCAAGATTCTGTTTGCATTGTTAACCCTAGCGTTTACTTGCAACATGTACTATTATATCTGCAAACAGATGTGACTTCCGATCAAGAATGGATCATGAAGGAGTTTTACTTGTTCCAGTTGAACAATTTTGCAGAATCAGTTAGAAACAACTTGATTGGGGTTTCCAAGTCAGAGTTATTTAACAACGAGACTACATTGATGTTGACAAAATTATTGAAGAACATGCTTATCAACAGCGAAAAAGTTATTGATGACAACAACAATGTGTTTGTTATTACAGAATTCTTCGAGATTGTTGGTAGACATCAAAATTTTCTACTGATAAAAGACCCTACAAATGGCCTAAACCCCTCATCATCAAGCCAAGAGCTTATATCACTGGTCATTGACTCATTTTTGTCTCCTTTTGGTATTTTTAACAACAATTTGCAAAACAAGTTCAACGCATGCTCAAGTTTCAACAAGTTTGTAAAAACATGCAGACCCTCAATCAACATGGGTCAGCTGGTTGAAATTGTGAACAAAATAAAGCCTGCCTTACTGATTGCCACAACCAATGCAGATCCTAGTCAGTTGAATGCTGTTGCTGATAGTGCCACTAACAGCCACTTAATAAAGAAAATCTCCAACGATGATGATGTCTTTGAAAATCAATTGAATGTTTTTGAAGCAGCTGGATTCCTGCTGGGCTCATGTCCTGATTTGAGTTTTGAACTATTGGATTATGTGCTGACACCATTGTTCAGTGATTTGGAATCCAGTATTTCTGCTGAAGTTAAAACTGTTAGCTGCATATTGAGAACACATCATTTACTTTTTGCTATTGGTAACTTAATCAGAGGAATTCACTCAGGCCTTTTACCTGACAATTCTTATCTACACAACATTGAGTTCAATGGAGAGAAGGTGCTAACAAACAGTGTTTTGACAAAGGTATTTTCAAATATTGCTGAAGTCGTTCTAGTGACTTTACAATATTTCAGCAAATTTCAACTTATTAGAGAATCTGCTAGATTTGTCTTTGCAAGATTATTGATATTGCTAAACGTTAACCTTGGTTCCTATGTTGAAAGACTGCTAAGCATATTCTACTCAACCAGTAACATGGATGTTGATGAAATATTAGAATTTTTGTCCTTTGTTGGCCAATTCTTTTACATTTTGAGTTCAAAGGCTGAAAGCTTTGACATTTTGAATAAGATTCTGACTCCTATATTTCAAAAAGTGTATGAAAAATTAAATGAGTTGGAATCCGAAATCGAAATGAGCACCGGTCTAGGACCAAACACAAATAGCCTGGCCACCACATCAAGCAATGAAAGTGCTATTAAAAACGATGCCATTGCTAGTTCTATGAGCAACAGAACTGACTCTTATAGAGAAAAGATAAAACTGAGAAAGGGGTTGTTTTCGTTTATACAGGGATTAACAACAAATCATATCTCTTCCTTGTTATCTTCATCAGAAAACAGCAACAGCTTGTCCATAGTTATTAATGATTTGATTACAAGTATAGACAAGAACTTGGTAAACAACGAGCCTGTTCTGATGAGAATGCAAATGAATGTTTTGATTAACTTTATCAAATATTTTGGTATGGGACAAGCCTATGACGAGGCTGACATTCACATGGGCAGAGTTGGAAAGTTGGATGGGTTATTTGAGTTTTTGGTTTCCAAAAGTGTCAATTTATGCTTTGAAGTTCCGTTCAATCCTAAATATGAATTGAACATTGTAAAGGGACCAGGCAGAAATGTGGCCATTGATTTATCAAGAGTGTTGAAAGCATATTACAGAACAAACAAGGAATATTGTGAAAGAAACAATGTGGCCAACAACAGCTTTTTGTTATACCTAAGTGACAGCTACTTTCCACAAGTTCAAATTCCTGCCAATATATCGAATGACTTTATAAACAACTTGATAGCATTGGATGACAAGCAATTTGAAAAGTATTGGATGAATTTCATCGGAAAAATGAAATAGACATTCCAATACATGAAGTAGCTGTTTATTTAGATAGGTTCTTTCTTTCTATGCTTTTACTTGACTTATATAGGACGATTCTTTTCTCTTAATCAAAGAAAAAATATGTTTAAATCATAAAAGTTAAGGATTTTATATATACCTAATAGTTAACAATCTATTCAAAGACATTGCATAGTGATTTGCCAAGGTTGCTCATTTCTTTGCAGTATATTTTCCCCAACCAAATCACGAGTATTTTAAAAAATCAAAAAAACGTTTTTGTTTTTTTTTTTCTTCTTTTTCACGACTGAAATCATCAGTATAGAAGTGCTTTACATAAATCATGTATGGCTTACCAAACAAAGTAACAGCAAAACTTATAAACCCCTAAAGCAAAACAAATAATACTTTTTATAAGATGTCAGGTGTCAATATACTTAACATACTACAAGCAATTAACGATCCTAACAGAAACTCAGCATCTGATGGCAAAGATTCAGCATCTGCTAACAACTCCTCTGGTAAGTCAAACGAAAAAAAGTATGTCTCATCCACTCATATGCAAGAACATAACGATATTTTTAATGTTTTGAGCGAAGTCAACATCCCTAAAGTTGACTTGGACTTGGATTTCAAGCCAAAGGGCATTGATCATAGCTATTCCATCAGAGATGCTTACAGATGTAGAAATGACGCATTATCGAACACCCTTTTGCTGAAATTCATGAGAGATAACATTCCTGATAAAGAGTTTTTTGCCCTGAATGCTGCTCAATATCATGAGTCTCACAACAGAAGGGTGAACAACAATGGCAGAAACTTCAAAAACAAGAAGACTCAAAACAAACACAGAGGGAATGAGTACCAAAATACAAACAATAATCCAAACTCCAATAGAAAAGGGTATGCCAACAACCACTTAGAGGATAAACCTGAGTCATCACTTGAGGAGACTTTTGAAATGATGAAGATAGAAAAGGAAATAGAATCTACGGGGAACAAAATGCAGGATTTTGAGCTGTTCAAGAAAATGATGAGAGGCGAAAATATGAATGAAGATGTGGAGGATGCTGATGCTCAAGGACCACCAGGGTTAAGTGGCATATTTGCCACAGCGGGTGCTGATGAGGATGACTTTGAAGAATTGGAACCAGAAGGCGGAGACCAATCTGATAGCGAGACTTTTGAAGAGCCAACAGTTAAAAAAGCAAGCAAATATGCATCCTTTTTCAATGAAAATAGTGAGGATGAGCTGAAGGAAGAAAAGGAGAAGGTATCAAGCGACGATAAAAGCTCAAGCAGATCTAAGATGCTGGATTTTTTGAAGGTACAAGAGGAAAAATCAAAAAAAAGATCACCTCTTCCAAACGATAACAATGGCTTAGAATCAATGTCTAGAAATCAAATGCCTGGCAACCAAGCTATGCATCATCACATGCCTGTGAATCAAAAGCAAAGCTTACCACAGCAGGGGAACACTCCATCATACCATATGGGTATGCCAAACGGTCAACAAATACCATATTCCCAAGGTAACCAGCAACATATGACCATGAACAACCATGTGCAAATGCCATTTAATCACCAGACACACCAGGTGCCTCCGTACATGTATGGTGCTCCAATGGGAATGAAAAATCAAGGAACACAGCAACTTCACATGCAAAACATGAACCAAATGCATGGGCATCTTCAAGTTCCAATGGATAAAATGCAACAAAGCAAGGCTGATGTACATCAGATGCCAAATATGCAACAAGGCAATGTCCAAGCACACCACATGCCAAACATGCAACAGATGCCACCAGGACTCATGCCAGGAATACCATATGGCAACATGCTGCAGAACAGAGATTATAGAAGTGCTCCACAGATGCCCATGCCTCCGTTCATGGATCCTAACTTCAGAATGCTTCCACCAGACCAACAAATGAGAATCATGCAACAGTTTCAACATTCAATGAACAAGCGTTGATGGAAGCTCAGAAGACTTGCAGAGAGCCAATTTTATATATGCCTGGGTTTATTGCCATAGTACATAACTGTTAGTTTTAATTTTTCGAGAGTTCACTAAAAAAACAGAAAAGGAAAATATATACTGAAATAGAAATATATACCACTGAAAACAGTCATTATAAGCACTTGCTCAACTTCAGGGCAAAATTCATCAACTGGATGTATTCGTTACCACCATTCACAAGTTTACAGTCAGTTTCAAAGAATAGCCAATGAGCTACGCCATCGTCTTCTTTCAAAAAGACATTGTTTGTGGTGTCAAGGTATATGAACTCATGGAGTTGTTGGATCACAATTTCACAGGAATAACCCTTTTGCAGGAACTCTTCATTTACAAATGTAGTTATGCTCTTGATATTTTTAGTTTTCATGACATCATAGAACTCTTGAATCTTGTCAACACTAACCTTACCAGTCAGTTCATTGATCAACTCTTTTGCTATGGTCTCTTTGGTGACGCTTGATATTTTGCTAGCTGACTGCAACAAGGTGATGGCTCTTCTTAGGTCACCCTTAGAGTTTTTCAGGATTTGGTTAAGCACAACGTCCTCGTCCACGATACACAATCCTTCCTGAGATGATATGTACTTCAGTCTATTTAAGGCATCAGAGTCATCGAGTCTATTGAATCTGATGTTTGTGCATCTTGACTTCAATGGATCAATGATCTTGGTAACGTAATTGCATACAATCACAAATCTCGTGACATTGGAGTAAAGTTCCATGGTTCTTCTCAAAGCAGCTTGGGCATCCTTGGTCATGGAGTCAGCTTCATCCAGAATAATGATCTTGAAAGGTGGACACACATAGTTTTCTAAGTCATGCTTGCTTGGGTTGGATAGTGTCAAGGTAGCAAACTTCTTGATTTTATCTCTAACAATGCTGATACCTCTGTCATCAGAAGCATTCAGTTCCAAAACTCTCGACTTCCAGAATTGAGAGGATTGAGGGCCATAGAGTTGTTTACTCAATGCCAAGATAGTTGATGTCTTACCAGTACCTGCAGGGCCGTGAAATAGCAGGTGGGGTAGGTTGTTTTTATCCAGCTGTGATTTCAGTTGCTTTATAACATGTCTTTGGGCGGTAACATCCTCCAAGGACTTTGGTCTATACTTTTCAACCCATGGCTTATCATTTTCCAGGGCAAGATGGTCTAATGAGTCGCCTGCTACTTTCTGTCTTTTGTGGCTGCTAAAGAATGAGTTCAAAGAGGCTGACATTAAGAGCTATTGTTGTGTATGCTTGAGACTGTGATACGGGTTGTTATCACTTGTTCCTTGGGGTTTCAAATTGCTTGAAGAGTTGTGAGTGAAGTATTTTTCGTTATTTGGCACTGGCTACGCGTTCCATGAAAAGGGAGGTTTTTTTTTTATTTTTTTCCCAATTCGGAGAAAAGAAATCCAGTCTCTGAATACTGTTTGGTCGCAATGCATAGACATATCCATTTAGAGGGTGAAAAATAAAGGAACACAGACCTCTTGCTAGTGGAAAGTTACATTATAAGTCCACCAGAAGAGTCAATACAAACAGTGGAATTATTCAGATATTCAGTGAACCAAGATTAACGAGACAAAGATCCAATGTCAATCCACAGCTCAGATCAGGACATCTTCTACTCAGACACTGACAACAATAATGAACATTTAAACAAGCTTCAGACCACAAACAACCACAACGCTCATCACAAGCAGGGGTATGTCGATGGAGTCAGCACATTTAACAATGAACTTATACAAGAACACTGTAACACGACCTACAGGCTAGGCAATGAACTGGGTCTTAAAGTGGGCAGACTTGTGGGAAAGATACAGTTCCAACTCCGCCACAATGAAACTCACATGAAGAAATTCCTAGATAAGCTAAATGCCAACATAGTACTTCAAGAAAAAAACTTTGATGACCAATACACACAGTTTCTTAATAGCGAATACATTGACATGGTTGAAAAGGAGTTCGATGACTTTATAAATGATGCTTGATAAAAAAGATTATAATCTATATATGAAACTGATATTAAATCCTTATAGAAAAAAAAAAGTGAAAAATAGATCAAATGTATATAATGTGATTATGTATCTCGGTGAATCACCAGAAAGAACACCAACCCATGAAGTGCTGACACAAATTCTCTACATCAGTAGCCTCTTGAATCAGTTTATCAACTTGGTCCTCAACTGACAGGTTCTCGTGTCTTTTGAAGTCATTACCTAGCAACTTGTCATTGATTCTGTTCAAGACCAATGATGATCTAGCATTTCTTAAGGCTAATTTCTGCTTCAAATCCAATCTGGCTGCTTCCTTTGCTGTGATCTCTCCGTTTCTCAGCATATCACTTGTATTAATATTCGGCAGTTGAATTCCAGTATGCAGTTCAATGGTTTCTTGAGACAAATCAAATCCCCAATTGATCAATGGATCATAAGCAAATGCTTCCAAAATAGCCATCAATGATTCCTTGTTCTCTCTTATAACTCTCATGACATTCTCACACGTAATTCTAAAGGAACCTTCAACACCAGAAACCTCCATCGCGTACGTCAACATTCTGGTTAATCTGAATGGTACCTTTTCTGGATACTTGTCTCTCAAAATGGCTGCTTCAAAGCAATCTCCAAAGTCTATGTGAACAACCTTTCCTGTTATTCTGTGCAGCATCAAATTAGATGGATGTCTATCTCCCAATCCCAAAATGTATCCTACCATGGACATTACAGCTATGGAACGGGTATAAGTGGTTCTTCTTTCTAACCAAGACTCTGAGGATCTTGACTTCAGCCACAAGACCTTATATAGATCTTGTCCCTTCGTGTTTTGTAGAGCATACTCAAACACCTCCACCTTCTCTAACAACGTTAACATGTCATAATCTGGAGCCATTTGTACCATGATCTTGTGCTCCAATGATAATGGGATGTCCTTGCTTTCTCTATAATCTCTTATCAACAAATGGAAAGTGTCAGAATTCTTTACCCACCCAATCAAACCTGCCTTTGGTGACAAAGAAGTGGCCGAGAAAGTGTGAATAACCAAGTTTCTTTGGAAACATTCAGAGTCATTGTTCAACAAAGTGTTCACCAAACCAAACAACTGCATAGCTAAGTTATCCTGTCTGATGTCTTCATGCCCCTTCAATGAGTACTGATATTCCTTACCATTGCTACCTCTTATTGTCAACTTTCTTGGTCTCTGCTTTGAGGAAATCACCTCCAATACCGGTTCAAAGCAGCTAATAGTCACAACCTCTTGACCAGACTCATAGGTTCCTGGGAGTACAAGAATTAAGTTATTGGCTTCCAGCAGTTTAGGTGAAACTTGCTGCAGCTCCAAAGTCTGTAATTGAGGCAACTGTCTTGAAATTCTTCTGAAAACATTGTAATAGGTATCCCAAGCTTGATTCAGGTTGGAAACATCCTTGGTTCGCTTATAGTTCATTATCCACTGATAGGCATCATTCAAATCTCTAGCAAAGCTGTTTTGGAAGGCAATTTCCTTTAAAGTTTCAGGCCCCTTGTTCAACAGTTCATGCAAAGGTTCCAAGGTTTCAAACATCTTTTCAGTGTTATGCTCACCAAAGAATTGCCTGGAGGCGTCTTCCAAACCTTCATACCACAATTCATGCCATAAAACAGCAACTCTAATTAGTTCATGCGATACCATTTCAGCCTGTTCAATCAGTAATGGACTATGGATTCTCATTTTTTCAACAATGGAGCTTGCTGCTCTTTGTCTTGACACAGAATCTGATTTAATGGCCACATTCAGTGGGTAAACCAAAGCGTGCGGATGTGCCTTACCCAAATCTGATAACAGAGACAGTAGCGCCTTTGAGACAGTTAGGTTTGGTTGATGTATTCTTGAAATCAATTGTGGAATAACAGCTAGCCATGTGTCTATTTTAATTATGTTAAACCCATCGTAAATCGCTTGATTGACATCAGCTATACCTCCAAAGGTAAACCACAAGGTCAAGAGTCTTAATGTGTCTTGTAATGAGTTAGACTCGGATAATGATATAGAGTGGAAAAATCCCTTTATGGCAGGAATGACATGTCTTTGGATCAACTCTGGTGTAAAGTTTTCTTGAATATTTCCATCCATGTTGTTAAACATTGATCCTGTGTTGTTGTTTATATTACCATCAATCATTAATATCTCGTCATCATCATCGTTGTACTCTGGATTGTTTTCATTGGCCTTCTTTTCATCATTTTCATTTGGTGTCAAAACACTTGACAGTTCCATTTGATTCATAGACTTTCTAGACAACTTTTCAGTAATTGAAGATACAACTTCAAAGTTAGCCAAGGCCCAACTATGCCAAGCCTTGTACCATTTGTTATCAAAATGTGTGGCCAAGAGATACGATCCCAAAATGGCATCTGGATTTTCTTCAGTCCAATTTTTCTGTAGAGAAACTCTCCATTCACCTTGTTTTTTAAAGCATCTAGCCAACAGTTTAGTGTATTGTTGAAAGTTGTTTTCAGCAATCAGGCTATCCTCAGAAGTTGGTAGTTGCTGAGCAATCATGTTACTAGGATTCAAACCTAGATCATGAGCCATTCTAGAGGTAAAATTAATCAAGTATTTCAGTGCCTCTCTTTGATTCCCTGTAGCCCACATGAATTTCAGTTGAGCATATACCACTGGTGGAGGAGCTCTGGCCGTGTTGATCTCACCTCCATCTTCCAACAAGGAGTTCAAAGCCTTTTGAGCCATCAGCAATCTTCCTGACTTTCTACACAGATTGGCATACTTAATCCACACATCCATATCCTGCTTAGGTGCAACAACCAAAGATCTCACCTTCAAAATTCTTTGCCATACATCCACATTTTTTTGAACACCAAAAATTCTCTTTTTCCAAGTATTTCTTATGGTTTGCTTCTTTTCAGAAAGAGTTGGTAGTTTTTTGTACTCCATAATTTCTTCTAGTTCAGCAATCATTTGAGTTCTAACAACAACGTTGTATGAACGGCTATATGACTCGTTGACCAATGCTGATATTTCTGTAACCAGCAAGTCCCTGGCATTATTTATACAGGTGGTGGCTTCATCAAAGTTATTATTATTTAAGTGTAAAATGGCATCAAAAAACTCCTTATCAGGTGTGTGCGGCTTCATTACAGAAATGTACTTTGATAAGACATTCCACTCACCCAATCCCCAAGAGGCTGATGCTGCTAAAGAGGCGATGTTTCTTTGTATGTTGATAGGTAATTTTCCCCACTTTTCTTCAGCCAAGTGGGAAAGTTGCTCCCATTCACCTAATGCATGATAAGCCTTCATTTTACCTAACATAATTTCAATCTCATCACCTAGACCCTCTGCTTCCTTTTCTTCATAAGAAATCAATGCATCATCCCATCTTTGTAATCTCTCATACCAATTTTCTTTCAATTGCAAATCATGGTATTGTTGAGCATGTTTCAAAATACCAATGGCGGCATCGGTTTGATGCAGCTGACTATTAATGTTGATCAAAGACTCAATGGTTTCTGTGGTAGGATCCTCAATAAACTCCATTTCCTTGTAATGTAAGGATTTGGCAAATGCATGACAATTTTGAGCATACTTACCTAGTTTAGATACTGGTATGTCAAGATTTTTTTCGTCATGTTCCATGAACTCAATCAAATTCAACAATACTTGATGAATTTCTGGAGGATTGGTCAATGAAGACAAAGCATTATTCAATGATTTCAAAAAGTCTTGCTGATTGGCTTCATATAAATCATCCCAACATGAACTGAAGGAACAATTGAAAAGTTCTCTGGCCAATGGGTAGTAAATGGAACCTAACGGAGCACATGCTCTTAATGCAGGAGAAGGAGATTCTTTTAATAACTGTATAGAAAATCTTCTTAACCACTCTTGCCAATCCTCTTTGGTTCTTTGCTGAGAGGAGTCCCAACACAACTTTAAAGATTGTTGGTTAATTGGTAGCTTTTCATTTGCAACCTCAGTATCAGCCTTGTTTCTGTTGGGATCCTCATATTCCTTATCAACAATCAAATTTCTAGGCAAAGGCTCATTGTTGAGCAACTTACTAACAAGCTGTTCGTAAATGTGATGCTGTATCTTATGCTTAACCAATACTTTGTTAATAGCTGAAACATACACAATAAATTCAGAAGACATTTGAATTAGCAACAGACATAATGTGTTTAAACATAGCTTTATGATGTCATTATCAGAGACGAGATTATAACCATGTGTAAAACTCGATGATTGACCATGAGAGGAAAGTTGTTCAATATTTTTTGCTGTTGAAGATATTATTCTCAATAGTGAATGAACTATTCTTGGAGACATTTCATTTAGCTTTATGGATCTACATAACTTACCAATGGTTACAATAACGACCTTTCTCAAGGAACCTTGATCAAATTCTGCCAACTTGATAACGGTTGGAATAATCAAATGTGCAAATTCTTCCATGTTACTACCGAAGACGACCAAAGATTTCATAATTCTTATGGAAACAATTTTTTTGGTTGAAGTGTCATTCACCAAGATGTTCAAAAATAATGTAAGTGTTATAGGCAAATACTGTTTGAAATCACCTTCAATAGCAATGGACAAACTCTCTATCACACCAACAATGGTCAACTGCAATGATGGATTATTAATCCCAGATTCTATGATACCAAAAATTAACGAGACATATGGTCTAATGTGTTGCTTCATTATGCTAATAATTTGAGACAATTGCTGGAAGTAAAACTCTAACAAGGTAGGACTGGTTGAGTAAGTCATTGTTTGAATCATACCTGGAATCACATCTTTTAAGAAAATAACACATTTCAGCTTCAATGCATGGAATATTTGCATGATTGCCTGTATGGCAGCTGTATGATGCATAGAAAGCAAAGGATCCTTAACAATTTTCATTAAGGTACCAATAACAACAGATGGATAGTATTCACTATTTGAAGGAGAAATTCCCTTCATTAGCAGCCCTATGTCCAGTGATGGTGCGTTCTGTTCATTGTCTTCCTCAGCAGTATTAATCTTTTCCAAGTCTCTTTGTTTATATGGGTCCAAGGCACCCAAAGTACCTATCAATCTAACGGTTTCTCTCTTGATCATCTGTGAGTTCTCATTTTTCAAAGTGTTAATCAAAATGTCCAATAAATCTGGATACTCAATATAAGGGTCAATAACGTAACTTGAAGATCTGGCCAACTTCCCCAAAGCCTTTAAAGCAGAGTGCCTGGTGAACGGATTAGATTGATCTTTGAATGAGTTTATAATCAAAGGCATCAGTTCATCTGAGTACTTCAGGATTGAGTTTCCTCCAACGGTTGTTAATTCTCCAATTGCCTCTAAAGAAGTTGATCCAACAGAGGATGAGGGATCTCTGGCTTTAGGTAACAAAACCTCCAAAATGGATTCTATGTATGGCTTAGTTGCATCTGCACTGCTCTTTATCAAAACTGAAATTAGCTTAGCTGACTCTTCCTTCTTTCTTGAATCCGTTAAGTACTTCAACTGAGTTAACAACTGCAACAGAATCTTTCTCAAATATGGTATTATGTAAGCAGGATTGATATACGATAGTCTTCCAATAATTTGCATTACTTCAACTTGAATAACAAATGCTTCATCATTTAATGCAATAAAGAGTAAATTTATGTTTTCAGCTTGCGACAGTTGAGGATCAAAGTTAGTTCCCATTCTCTTCAATACTTGTAGTCTAATATCCACAACACTGTCAGATAATGCCAATACGAGTAACTTTCCCAATACATCGCTGACTAAACTCAAACTGTTTAATGATGTTTCTTTACAAACAGGATCCTTAGAAAGTAAGTCACATGAGGTCAAAGCAGCATATTTTCTCACCAAAGGATCATCGTGTTCAATGTATTGAATTATAACCTTACTAACAAACTGAGCTAAAGAACAGTAGTCGCTTACAATATCAATCATCTTGAAAAGGGATGTCAAAATTTTTATGTCATTTTCATCGGTGTTTGATTCACCAGTCTTCTTTAGGTAGTCTTGATTTCTATAGTTTCTTGCTGCTGTTTCATTTAGTTTAGATATTACTTTTGGAGATCCGGGATATTTAAAAGATTCAGCACTCAAGTTATAAGATATAATATCCAATAAAAGTTCATCTATCTTGTCAGATAATGATGGAATGGTATTTTTTAATGTATTCAATGTGGATTTCAAATGAGAGCTCAATGGGCATTTCAACATCAGCTCCAATAAATCCTTGTTTAGATGCTTAGCCATCAAAGATCCTGCTGAATAGGCCAATTTTTCTATACAGTAGAATATACCTTTTTCATAAACCTTTCTGTTTTTGTACTTAATCTGCAAGGACAGTCTTATGTTTGCTAGAATCATTGGCAAATAGGATATGATATGATCTGAGGTTTGAATGGCCATATCACCAATGGATACAAAAATACAAGCCTTGTCGGAGTTAAGCTGCTGTTGACTCATCATCAAGCCTCTGGTTATGTTATTGTTGCTATTTGCATGTGCATTCTCCTCAATGGCATTATATGAGAGATCATCTGCATTTTTTAATATCTCCAAATAAAACAACATAATGTCATCAAATTTGGTTTCTAAGAAAACTTTAGGAGAGAAACTTAGTAGTAAAGGGAACGTTTTATAAACCTCTCTTCTAACTAAGTCATTCTTAAAATTTTTGTATCTTATAGTGTTTTCGTAGAAAGAATCAAACTTGGATTGTAAGTATGCCGGATATTTCAACAACTCCTTGTATCCTAGTAAAGATCCATGTATAGTTTCATCTGTGTTTAGCTGGAAGCCGTAGTTGCATCCTTTAAAAAGTTTCAAACACCATGATTTGGTCATTTTTTGATCTCTTGTATCCAAAATGTGTAAACATTTGCCTAAAGTAATGGAAGCTTCTAATCTAATATTGTAATTGTTATCCCTTAAAGCTCTCCAAATGTTATCCAAAATAGAAGTAACATAAGGGTAGAGTAGATAAGGAGAGTGGAAGGCAATGCTGTTAATTAGCAAAATAGCAGCATTCTTCTTGTATTCTTGTTTTGAGTTGACTTGAGTAGTTTCCTGAGATGTTGTCAACCATTCCAAACAGTTTTTGATTTCAAAGTCCACAAACTCAGATGAAATGGTACCACCCGGGTAACACAATTTTCCTATAACTTTGGCAGCTTGTTTCATAATATTCAAGTCATTGCTAGGTATCAAAATTCTCAAATAATTGGCAAGTCTGGATATTTGATTTGGTAACTCATCATTTGAATTATAGAAGTCTATTAACGTATCAACAGCAAGAATACCTCCCAGTTTACTTTCAGTGTCATTTGTGTGAATGAGTTCAAAAATCTGATTATTAATGACATTTAGAAATCTTTGAAAGTTTTGTTCGTTTGTGTACTCCTTTTGAAGAGCTTGTATAAGAGTCTTTAGTTCTATTTGAGCTTGTCTTTTTTCCTTTTTATTACTGCTGACAAATTTCTGAAAAATTGTGCTGATTAAAATATCACTCTTGTTGCTGACTACACTGTCGTCGTTGATGTTGCTTTCAGAAACATTATTGGAGTTACCGTTGGAAGTCTCTTTGGCTAGTTCATCAACCACATTCAAAGCGTTTGGGTTATTGTCATTATCTATTTGAAGGTCATTCGAAACGTTTCCCTTCATACTCAAAAAGGAAGCCATGCCTGTATTGTTCAAAACCTTATTGGCATAATTTCTTCCCGATGAGTAATTCTGTCTTTCATTATTTTGGCTTTGGGTCTTACTTGAAAAAAAATTGTTTGGATTAAGTTTATGAGAGATAGCATCCGCAGGGTTAAAGAACTTACTAGAGCCTGAAGTTGATTTCATCACTTTGTTTGAAGAAATGTTTGTGTTTAAGTTGCTCTTGGTGTTATTGTTGAGGATGATGTTATTGATGACCATGGCATTTATAGAGTTGGCCAGCATATCGTAGTCAAATTGATCATCTTCTTCATTGTCGTTTGAAAAGTAGTTGTCCTTGTTTGCATAGTAATCCTCGTTATTGAAGTTATTAAAATTAGAGTATTTTTTCTTGTCTATGGAATCACTGCCTATCATTGTCGTATGGATAGTATAAAATAAATTAAAATAAGGACTGTTGTAATGGAAGTAATTATAACGCCTGATTTGTGAATATAATAAAAGCCAGCAGAGATCACAAAAGTAAGCACAGAAAAACGTTTATGATAGTACTAAATGTTTGATTTGTGGTTTGATGTAAAGATTTCTATTAAAAGATGTATTATTAAAAGGTGAGTGTGTATCCTTCAAATTATAAAGCTCATAAAGCTAAAAAAATTAAAAAATATATAAAGCGAAAAATCAAAACAACTTGTTGTAAGAAATCCTTCAATGTTTTTCTTTTTGAGTTTGAGACTTCACGTGACAATGCTACCAAAAACAAGATTTACCCAGCTATGCTTTTCAACCTTCCAAAAAAAGGCAAAAAAAAGAATCCAATCCTCAGTGAATTCTAAACTCCAACTATTCCATAATTTTTCTTTGAAGGTGGAAAAAAAAATATCAAATACAAAACACGGACCATAACATACTCTCCACCCCCCTACCTTTTAACTTTAATATCCAATTCATATAAATAATAATACACATCCACACACCACCATTTTCATACCATGTCATATCTAAACAATCCCGCTGTTGTGATGGACAACGGTACTGGGCTAACAAAGCTAGGCTTTGCCGGTAACGATGCGCCTTCATATGTATTTCCTACTGCTATTGCTACAACCACTGGGAAAAAAAGCACCGCTTCTAATAATAGATCACTGGATCAATCAATGAGTTCCTTGGACATTTCCAACAGCACAAAGGCGTTTTTGAACTCCAACTCCACAAGCTCCACCAATTTCAACAGCTCCCAACACTCTAGCGCCATCCTATCCAACCACTTATCAGGAAAAAGAGGCACTGAGGATCTGGACTTCTATATAGGAAATGAGGCTCTATTGGCCTCCCAATCCCAACAATACTCCCTGTCATACCCAATTAGACATGGTCAAGTGGAAAACTGGGACCACATGGAGAGATTCTGGGAGAATTCCATTTTCAAGTACTTGAGAACTGAACCCGAGGATCATTGTTTCTTACTTACTGAGCCACCTTTGAACCCTCCTGAAAACAGAGAACAAGTGGCCGAAATCTTCTTTGAGTCATTCAACTGTGCTGGGCTGTACATAGCTGTCCAAGCCGTATTGGCATTGGCCGCCTCCTGGTCATCACCTAAGGTGACTGATAGATCATTAACTGGGACTGTTATAGATTCGGGTGATGGTGTCACACATGTTATACCTGTTGCTGAGGGGTACGTCATTGGCTCTGCAATCAAGAACGTTCCTATAGCCGGAAGAGACATCACAAACTTCATTCAGCAAATGCTGAGAGATAGAGGTGAACTTGATGCATCCCTGAAAACTGCCGAGGCTATCAAGCAAGAGTTCTGTTACGTTTGTCCAGACTTGGTCAAGGAATTTAACAAATACGATAGAGACGGCTCTAAGTTTGCTCAATATGTAGTAGAAAATCAAGACAAAACCCAAAGAAAGTTGATTGATGTTGGTTATGAAAGATTCTTGGCCCCTGAAATTTTCTTTAATCCTGAAATCGCCTCTTCTGATTTCTTGACTCCTTTGCCTACTCTTGTTGATGAAACCATTAGATCATGCCCTATTGACGTGAGAAAGGGATTGTACAATAATATAGTGTTGAGTGGTGGGTCCACCATGTTCAAGGACTTTGGTAGAAGATTACAAAGAGATGTTAAGAACATGGTAAATAAAAGAATACAACAGTCTGAACAAGTCTCTGGTGCCAAGTCCACAGGTATTGATGTGCAAGTTGTTTCTCATAGAAGACAAAGAAACGCTGTTTGGTTCGGCGGTTCCTTGCTTGCACAAACTGGTGAGTTCAAGTCATATTGCCACACAAAGGCTGACTATGATGAGTTCGGTCCAGAAATTGTTAGAACATTCTCTCTATTTAATGTTGCCAAATAATGATATAAATACTAATTTTTATATATGATTTAAATTTTTTCTTTTACCTATTTTCACTTTTGGAGTTTGATTTGATATATGGTTTTGTTGAGGAAAAAACTTACTTGAAAAGAATCGAAATATATACTTGATGCCACATAAAACTAATATTGATCAGAGCCTTTAACAATAACACTGTCTATTTTCAAAATCATTCTGCACAGTTGGGTGGCCAACAGAATTTGCTGTCTTTTACCTACATATGGATCAACAACAAAGGATTCCTTCATGTCATTTGTTCCTAATCCCATACAATCAACACCGATATTAGATTTGCATTCTTTTGCCTGAATGGCTTTGACATTTGACAAGGTTTCAATACCGTTCAAACCACTGTTCTCAGCAAGAGTCAACGGAATGATGTCCAATGCCTTGGCAAATGATCTGAAGGCATACTGGTCAATACCTGTTTGGTTATCGGCTTCCTCAGAAACCTTCAATGACATTGTGATTTCAGCAGCTCCACCTCCATAAACTATCTTTGAGTCTTTACATAGATTTCTCACAGCACACAAGGAGTCATAAAGTGCTCTCTTGGCTTCATCAACAATCATCTTGTTGGAGCCTCTTATGAAGCAAGTGACTGTTTTTGTCTTTTCTGTGTTTTCAATAGTTAGCATTTTATCTCTGGTGGTACCAAACTCCAGCTGCTTGACCTTTGAGCATGACCCCAACTTGGATTCATTCAGGTCCTCAAATCTAGCAACTATTTTGGCATTGGTGGCAATGGCAATTTGTTCAAGCTCAGCCCCACCTACCCATCTGATGGCAGGGAGCTTGTTTTGATACAGTAAGTGATTGGCTTCATCATCAAACCCCCACTGACATATAACCACATCAGCGTTGGAGTCCTTGACCTTTTGTATCATTTCTTTGAATTTAAACTGTTCATAGTTTTGTAAGTTTATGTACTCCTCCACAGAGTTGATATCCAGTTTATGTTTAGTTTTAGGCTTTGGTGGTTCAAATGGACAAGTCAATAAGGCTAATTTAACATCATTTTTGCCCTCCTTTGGAGTGACTTCGTTTGGCATTTGTGGGTGGGAGAAGTCCTTATCCAAAATGACACCGTTGATTAGTTGGGAATCCTTCAGAGAACCACCAACTTTGCCTTCCAATTTGATCAAATCAAAGTCAACATCCTTTCTTTCCCAATTGACTACCTGCGTTATGGCATCAACAGCCATTTGTGCGAATTGGTCGTGTTCTTTGGAAACAATCTTTGAGCCCAGTGATGTTTTGGCAACTTTCAAGAGCATTTTGGTAAAGTTTTCCTTATCATTGATGTCAAACAAGCTTTCACTGACATTGTCCAAATGGCTGATGGCTATTTTACAAGCCTCATCAAACCCATTGGCTATTTTTATAGGATGGATACCCATTTCAATAAGCTCTAGAGCTTGATCCAGTAAGGAGCAGGCCAGAACAACAACACCAGTGGTACCATCACCAATTTCGTCGTCCTGTGACTTGGACAGTTCCACTAGAAGCTTGGCGATTTCGTCCTTCAACTCCATTTGTGACAAAATAGTGGCACCATCATTGGTGATGGTAATGTCACCATCTGGGGAAATCAGGATTTTGTCCAGACCCCTGGGACCAAGAGATGATTTGATGATGTTGGCGACTGATCTGGCAGCAAGTATGTGCTCCTTCTTGGCTTCTAAACCTTGAGCCTTAGACTTTTGCGATTGATCCTTAACAATGATGAAAGGTCTACCCATTTCATCCTGTGCCATGATGGCGTTAGACAAATCCGGAACTTGTGACATAGTAAATTAGTGTTACGTTAAATCTGGTAAGAGTTGCAGTAATCTTTTATATAGATGATATTTTAGTAATCAACCATATTATAAATAATTAAGGAGTGTGTGTAATTTTCATTTTTTTTTGTTCTTTTTGAAAAAAAAATCATCGTGTAGTGGGAAAGTACGAAAATTTTTTTTCTTTTTTCCATAGATGAGTAAGGAAAGAAAACGTGATATCCTTTTCAGAATTTTAAGAAATGTGACAAATATAACACAAGGTGTTAATACTTAATTGAAAAATGATGATTGAATGATTGAAAAGAGCATAGAATGATATATATAATCAGTTGTTAACTCTATCCTTGAAGTTACATTTAGGACAGGTTCTGAAAACAGTGGCACCCTCATCTGCAGATCTCAATTGAAGAGTGTGGAACTGCATTTCTTCATTGTTACAGTTTGGGCATGTTTCCTTTATAGTGGCTCCGTTGACATCGTCGTTTTTACCTATGGTTGTTTTAACTAGTGTGTTTTTCTTATTTGCCAACTTGGAAGGGAAGGCGTTGTTGGCTGACTTTGTTTTAACCTTTAAGTTGTCAAAGTTATGCTTGTCATACTCACAGTTGCAGTGGGTACATGTGATTACATTGGAATCCGTTGATTTGTTGTTTGAGAAGTTGTTGTTGACATCAGATGGGTTATCCAAAAGATCACCACATTGAGTACAGAATATAAGAGAACCTACAATGGACATGTTACAATAGTGTGTAGAGTTTTATTTGAAAAATATGGAGCTCTTGTATGATTAATTATCTATGGTATATAATCATTACTCTATAACTTCTATGTTATTAAAAATATTTCATATATTGATATTTTTTCAAAAGAAAGATAGCAAAAAGGAAAAAATAACCTCGAAAAATTGAAAAAAATAACCCGAGGGAATAACGAGGGAGGAAAAAAAAAAAAGAAATGTGAAGATTTTAACAATATGGAACTGTATTTAATGAAGGAATTCATATTCACATATGTTGTACAAACATATTGGAATTGATAAACTAATGATAATGCAAGCTGTCATTCCAAGTCCAAATAAAAAAATTAACTAAAATAAGCATTTTTAACTTCTTTTATTTAATAAGCTCAAATAAAGTTGTTTACATTTTAAATTACATTTGAGTAAAAAATTAAAGTAATGTATTTTTTTTGAAATGATAACAATAATAAAGTTTACAATTTTTCTTTGAAACAAAAAAGATTTGTAATTTACAATCATAACATATTTGTAAAAGTTGAAACACTATAGACATAATCTAAAATTGTATATATTGCTATCGATTTTTAGAGATATAACAGAGTGCAGCTTAGTTGTGGTAACAAGGCCAGTGGTGTGTTTTCTCCATGTACACACGTGCCCTGCTGCACGTGCGACATCATAAAAAACCAAAAAAAAAAAATGTAAACCCGAACCAATTAGTAATCGGAATTAGGAAAGGGTAGTACTATACAGAGTGCAAGGGACAGTTATTGTTACCAACAAGAACCTATACTAAACTCACACAGCATGGTGGATAGCTAGCATCTTTGAGTCTAGAAATATCATATAAGGTATAGATAATTTCCACAATGAAACTTACCTTTATACAGAACATTAATATTTCATTGAGAATAATTTTATCTCAAGGTTTTAATTTTTTTTCGGGGTGAAGAACGGAGCAAAAAGAAAAGAAAAAAAAAAAAAGGACAACGGGTACAAGGTGGTTTATTTTAACATTACTTTTTTGTGAAAGTACAGTATAACCATACATAAACCATCAGCATTCTTACCCACAATGAACACAGCTGTTAAATCTGCTTTGAACACATCAAAACAACTCAGCCAACAAAGCATCAGTGCCTTAAATGCCTCATATATGAACAACATCCAGCTGTTCACAAACTATAACTTCAGAGAGTACTTCAAGAGAAAGTATCAAAGAGAGTTTGAAAAGTTGAACAAAGAGTTTGCTACCAATGATGCCAATGCCATAAGCCATTACCAGCAACTAACTGAAGAACTGAGACTTGTCAAGAGACAAACAATCATTAACCAACTGTATAAGTTTGATGAGTTGATCGTTGAGCAAAAGTAGAGATGTAGAGATTGCGTTACCTGTTTAACTCCATCTTAAATGATCCAGGAATGTAAAAGAAAGTAGTACTGTAAGAAAAAAAACCATTGCCAAGTGCTCTAAACGTGACTCTATGGCTTGTATTCTTTTCTCCGATAAACTCCATTGGATCAATACACCATTGAACAAATTACTCAAACGGGAAAACACAGGAAAAAAATACAAAAAAAAAAATGTCAGACTAAGATCAACCATAGGAAAATAATATATGATTTTAAAAAGTTAATACCATTTTTAGTTATTTTTTTTAGAAAATGAAAGACTTTATACTCATCGTATATAAAAATATAATTCAATAAATATTCGTCAATACTCACTCTTATAATTCAACCTTTTGTTTTTTTTGTAGTGTATGTATGGAATATATGCTTGAAAGAACAAAACATTGTATAATGAGCAACCATACACCAATCAAACAATGATCCCTCCTGAAAAGAAACAAAAATTGAACCTCAAAAAAGAAGATTTACTTACCGACAACTTTATACTTAACAACTTGAACAAAGACATTCTCACTCCAGAGTTCATTGATAACAAAGTCAGAGAAATACAAGAGTCCACTCCTTATGAATGGGGCTTTTTGGACAAACCCTTCAATCCTACTCTCTTAAACAATATCAGAAAGGAAATTGAATCCAATGTCAGCTTCACAGAAAAGGAAACTGACATCTACAGGGTCAACCAATCTGGAGACTTGGCCAACTTAAACAAGCTTTCCAATGACCAAATTGTTGAAAAGCTGCCAAACTTGTATGTGCTTCAAAACATTATATACTCAGAGTTTTGGAGAAACTACATTTCCAAGTTGTTAAACTGTGGACCCCTATCTGCCTCAAAGACAGACCTATCCATCAATACTTACGACAAGGGCTGCCATTTGTTGATCCATGATGATGTTATTTCCTCTAGAAGAGTGTCCTTTATTTTGTACCTACCTGATGAAAGTCTTGACTGGAAAGTTTCCTTTGGAGGGAATTTGAAGCTATACGATTCCTTCACCAAAAACATTCCAATGTCCGATGAGTCCAAAAAATTTACTCCGCAATTCAACACCATGGCCTTTTTCACTGTTCAACCTGGATACTCCTTCCACGAAGTTGAAGAGGTCAAGGTTGACAAGCATAGAATATCAATCCAAGGCTGGTACCACATCCCCCAAGAGGGTGAAGATGGTTATGTTGAGGGTGAAGAGGAAGAGTGGATCAAACAAAACAACTCCACATTAAAGCAACTGAAATTAGGATCCAGCGATAACAACTTGAAAAATTTCGAATTTCCTAACCTGAACAGATATCACGCATTCAAGCAATATGATTTAACATTTGATGATGACGACAAAAGGCTTTTGAGCCAATACATCAATCCTAAGTACTCATTGGACAATCTTGCAGCTTTATCTGAGGAATTCAAGTCCAGTGAAAAGTTAATATTGAAGAACTTTTTGAAGGATGAGTATGCCAATGCTTTGAAAAAAGACATCAGACAATATGAAATAAACGTTGATGCTCCAAAAAATTACCAGTCCATCCAACATCCGTGGAAATGTGCCTGGCCAACCAACAAGTGGAGATTCTTGTACATTGATGGGAAGAAATTCTTCAAAATAACGAAAGATAAGAAAATTGAGGATTTGATTGCCAAGGAAGGCCAACTTGAGGTCAATTGGGAGCAACTGTACACTGACTATGAAAACGACTTGAATTCAGCAGCGGATGGACAGGACTCCCAGAGCGATGCATTCATAACTGATGATGAATTTGACTTGAGCAGCGAGAGCAACATCCTGTCTTTGTTGGGGTTGATGAAGTTCATAAACTCGCCAACCTTCAAAAAATACATGAACTTGTTAACCAACCTAAATGCGTTCAAAAAGGAAATCTGCATGATCAGAAGATTCAGACCAGGGTACGACTACACCCTTGCCACAACAGGAAACAACTCATTGGACTTTAACCTCTGTCTAACTCCAACACACGATTGGGACTATAAAAACGGTGGTTATCAACTGTACATGAAGAATGATGAAGCTGAGGGCGAAGATGACGATGCCGTTTATAAAAAGAATGACGAGGATGACGGTGTATTACTCAACGAGGTTCCTGAATTTAACAAACTTGTTATTATAAAAAGATCTAAAATGGACTTGGATTTTGTCAAGTATTTAAGTGCAAGTTGTAATGGTAGTAGATGGGACATTCAAGGAAGTTACCTCTTATAAGGACAAGCATATATAGTTAAACGACTTTATTATTTTTTACTTACTAGAGAAAGCAGTTCATTTATAACTTACAATGAAAAGCCTAAAAGTCAAAGGACTCTAAAAGCTTCACACTGTTCTTATGGTAATCTAACTCAGCTTGGACCAACTTTCTGAAGTATTCTAGCAACTGTAACTCTTCAAATAGCTTAATGATTACTAGTATACAATTTTCGATGCTGTTTGCAAACACATCTTCATCCAAATTCATTTTATTTTTGATTTCCTCTAACTTATCTTGGTCAATTGATGTTGAGTTGTTTTTCTTTGTGTAGTCCAAAACTTTGGATCTTTGAATATCATAGGTGATTCTGTGGTCTTCAACCTTGGTGATAAGTTCGTGAATTGGCTTGAACTTTTTCAACAACAAGGTCTTCAAGGATAAGTTGAATTCAGATTTGTAGATTTCATTTTTGATTAACTTCAAATCCCCCAAGGAGTTCTGAATGTTGGAGAAATTCAATAGTTGCAATCTCAAATACTCATCTTCAGGATATTCCTTCAACAGGTTCAAGCATTCCATAACCTTCATTGAAAAGGTATGGTTGAAGCCCAATTTCTTGTTCTTGTTGTCACTGAAATGAGCATTGGTTAGTATACCATTGTTGATCAGGTCATTGGTGGTGTTCTTAATCTTTGAGCTAAATGAATTGAATGAACTCTTCAACTCATTAACATCATAGTTGGTCAATGATTGGGATAAGTGATAGTTTAGATCGTAATCATCATGATCAACAATGGTTGTGAAGCTCAAGACCTTGTTGATCAACTGCTCATAGTGCTTAAACTTGTTTACTGCTTGTGTGTACTCTTGTGGATATTGAGTAATGTCAATATTTTTCAAGTTCGTTTTCTCTTCAAACAATCTGGCAGTTTTGTCAAACGTGTTTGTGGTTGATTCCTGGATCTGCTTAAAATCGATGTTGTTTATAGTATCGTTGAATTTGCTAGATGTTTGAGCAGCCACATCTTGGAGTTTCTTTGAGATAGCGTCAAAATTAAAGGACATTTGGTGAGTATTGTATTAATTTTTTTATTGAGCTGGGGGTTTTTCATAATATTTCATTAAGGTTATTAAGGATGCGTGTTAACAACACAAAATGTTATCTTTCATTTTTTTTGCGTTGTTGATTCAAAACAAAGAAAAAAAAAAAAGGTTAAGCTTTCTCTGTGAAAAAATTTTAAGTCCGCCATGAGTAAAACATGAATATATCAGTGAAAAAACCACAGTCTTTTTAATAAAAACAAACATGATGTTAGTAGTATAATTGAAAAGACATTATATTTAATCTTTACCTGCAATACTTAGTGATTTCTGACGTTTACTGAGTATGATTATTTTGGATATTTAACCGGTGGTGTCAGTTTAACCCCCTAGCTAGTTTTCATCATTATGCGTGAAACTTTTCGCTACCAATAACTTTCATTCATTTTTATCTATTTTCTTTTTTGAAAAACCATAATGATCATAAGCTCATCAATCGTTGCTCATAATAAACCTTCATCAACAATAATTGAAAGTGAACCTAAAACAAAAAAAAAAAAACAAACGCTTATATCAATAATTGCTCTTTGATGATTTTGTATAGCACAGATCAGAGTAACTTTCCTTCAATTAACATATCAACTTATAACATAGATCATGGTGATAATTTTGACAACTCAAACAATTTAGTACTCAGAGAAACTTTGAAAAAGCTTATACTTACATCGAACATTCCTCATTTGGTATTCTTACAGGAGTGTACACAAGATATTTTGGACTTTTTAAGAGAGTTAGAAGACAAAAACAAATACGTTACTGTTCTGAACAGTAAAAAAATTATCAACGGTAATGTAAGGATATATGAAAATTATGAGTACTTTATATTTGTACTTTATTCACCGCCTTCTTCAATAACAATGAAAAACATAAATCACTTTACACAATCTTTGAAGATATTAGACATATTGGGAGAAAAAGAAAAGTCAACGCTTATCAACAACAGTAAGCAAAATGGACTGCTGTATAGAAAATTACTGGACTCAAAGAAAATCACTTTACATAACATTTCATTGGATGTTGTACACAATGAAAATACACAAACAATAGACTTCTACAATGTTCACCTCACATCAAAGCCACTATTGAATTTTTTGCACAGTTACATATTGAACAAGTTTTTGATGACCCTCAAAAGTTCTCATAAAGTGCTTCTTGGAGATTTTAACAATGTGTTTAATAGCTACAGCCTGAATGTATTAAAAGAAAGCAAACCAAGTAATATAACAGTAAAAACCAAATCGTCGAAACTTAGGAATATTAACAAAGTCATCAAAAACGATTCAAAGTATAGCAATGTCACTGATTTTCTATTCTCTACTGAAAACCATAGAGAGTATTCTAAAAAGTGTATCGATCATATCTTGTATGAAGATTTTATGAGGCTTATAAGCTACGAAAACGATATGGATGCAGAGTATGAAGACATAAAACCATCTGATCATTTCTACATCAAAGCAACATTTGAATTGTACATGTAAGGACATTCGGTCTTAAACTTTAATCATCACTTTTTTTTTTTTTCTCTTATGAAAAAAATAGCATAAATTTCACCTTTATTTTAATAGCTTTTTTTTTTTTTAAAGCTCTTGTGACTAATATTTTCGACTCAGTAAGAACAAATCATGTTTGATACATATTGCTCGATACCGCAGCAATGTTCAATCTAATATGCACATCTAAGGGTTTATTCAGAACGAGTCTGAAATTTAATAGTCGTTTATACTCAAGTAGGAATATATATGAATACGAAGATACAAGAATCAAATGCCATCATTTAGTCAAGTACATATATGACTACACATCAAATAATAATACTCTAAATATCAACAAATTGTGGCTAGATTATTCAAACAATTATTTCATTAAGGAAAAGTATCTTGATAAAAAAACCAACAAGCATAACATAACTTATAACAAAAAGTCTCTGGACAATACCAAGGAATTGGATATAATTACAATCAATAATGTTTTATTTCTATTAAGTAAGAGGATATTAGAATTTCAAGAGCTTAAGATGATTATTATGATGAATTATAATATATTTGAGAATTACAATAATCTTATAAGATCATTTTCCAACACTCTGAATGTATTGAACAAGATCAAGAGGAATCAAAGCTACGATTTGAATGGAGTGTTAAACAATATTTTGGAGCTTAACAGTGACAATTTGATCGATCTATCTAAAGGATTGATCAAGTGTGAAGAGGATAACTGGATAAACAAAGAGGAAATTAATAGATTTCTCAACAATGACATTAAGGAAATGATCTTGTTGAAGTTGGTTTGTCAGCATCATGCAAGCATACTATCCAAGAAAGGGGCGGATGATATGATTGGGATAATACATCCAAACTTGAATGTAGCCAATTTGATAACACATACCGCTGAGTTTATCAATGATATGTGTTTCATCAAGTACGATCATACAGTACCAATACAGATACTAAAAGGGAATGACATTGAGTTTCCTTGTGTTCCTATTATTTTAGAGTACATAATAACAGAACTGTTGAAAAATAGCATAAAGGCACAAATTGAGAACAAGCAATATGAAAAGCCAATTGAGGTAACCATTCTAAAGAACTACAATGAGGCGGACAACAACATGGAGTTAGAAATTAGAATCAGAGATTTTGGAAATGGAATACCCTTCAACATTGAAGATAAGATTCTTGACTTCAACTTTTCAACCACCGCATCCAAGGAGCTGAACAAGGCCATGCAGGACAACATAATGCCTGGAGAACAGATTAACAACGTTTCAGGAATGGGATACGGATTAGGAATAGTAAGAAATCTAATTGATTTGATAAACGATGGAAACTTTAGATTATGTAACCTAAATGGATACGGAGTGGATTGCTACATACGTTTCAAAGCGTAAATATTTAATTATTCATATAATATATAACAGAAAAGCAAAGATAGATGCCTAATTGATAAAAAAAAAATAATAATCAAAGATATTGAAAATTTAGAACATGTATTTCCAATATATTTGCTGGTTTTGACTATTAAAAAATGAATCAGACTATTGATTAAGGCATGTATCAAAACTCCTAACTGTTTTTTTTCTCTACTTTTAAAGAAAAAAATTTTTTTTAAATTTATTTTAATATACACGTCTACGTTGATCAAAGTTAATTCTATCTATACTTCATACTCTATATGAAACAAAGAATCTCCCTTGAGAACCAAATCTATATTTGAAAACATTTAGACTCTAAAATTTAATGACAAACACATCCATTGCAGTAGCTTCCGTTGCCATCGTTTTGGCAACATATATCTACTTCACTCTAAACAAAGAAACTTTACCAAAGTTTGAAACCAGTTTGATTAAGGATCAATTCCAAGAATTTGAATTGATCAGCATTGTTAACCACACTGATGAAATAGCTACCTACAGATTTAAGCTTCCTACATCTAGCCACAAGCTTGGTTTACCTATTGGTCAACACATCACCATTCAATATGATTTCATCAATGAGGAAACCAACGAAAAGTCCGAAATTATCAGACATTATACCCCAGTTTCCCTAGATCTTGAAACAGATGGATACTTTGAGCTGCTAATCAAGAAGTACAAGCTTGGTAAGATGTCCCAGTTGTTCAGAAACATCAAAGTTGGTGATAATATAAAGGTTAGAGGACCTAAGGGATTTTATGACTACGAGAAGATCTTGCCTAAGAAGGACTATTTATACATGATTTGTGGTGGTACTGGTATCACTCCAATGTACCAAATCATCAGATACGTCTATTTAAATAAAGACTTGGATAGAACTAAGATTACCTTAATATATGGTAACCAAAGAGAAGAAGATATTCTATTGAAGAAGGAATTGGATGCTTTGGTGAATTTGATGGATGGCCAGTTAAAGGTTCATTACATTTTGGATAATGCTCCAAAGGATGAATCTTGGGTTTCTAAAATTGGTTACGTTGACAAGGACTTGTTGGTCAAATGTGGGTTAAAGGCCTTAAAAGAAGGTGACAAGAATGATACACAAGTTTTGTTGTGTGGCCCACCGGGATTAGTCAGTGGAATGAAGAAGCTGCTAACTTCTGAGTTTAACTATCCAAGAGTTAAACCAATAACCAAGTCTGAAGATAAAGTATTTGTTTTTTAAGAAAATCAATTATCAGTTAATATATATTCTTTTTCTCTTTTTTACTTTTTTAAAGAAAACAAAATAGATACAAATTAAATATAATATCTATAAGTGACTTGCTTTTTTTTTACAAAATCAATTCAGTAAGTTATCGTGAATGGCGTTCAATGCTGTGATGACATCTTTTTCCTCAATGACACACGATATGTTGATTTCATTAGCACCTTGAGAAATCATTTCAATGTTGACTTGAGCATCGGCCAACGTCTTGAACATAGTTCCTGCAATACCTATAAAGTTTTTCATTTCTTTACCTACAAGGGAAATGATAGCCAAACCTTTAACAATTTCAACATCACCAAAGACTTCAAGTTTCTTGACTGACAGTTTCAGTAGTTTTAAAGAGGTTGCATCCAATATTGGGATAGCCATAGAAATATAAACTTCTGATGTTGAAATCAAATCCACAACTAGCTTGTATTCATCCAAAACAGTAAATATATTAGCCAAGAACCCATGGGACAAAGTTTTTTTGTTGGAGTGGATATTCAAAACAACTATGTCCTTTTTGGCTGTGATGGCTGTGGCCTTTCTCTTGGTTATGGCAGAGTTCAACAGCTTTTGGTCCAAATCCACTTTGTTAAAGACTGCAGGAGGAGTGTCAACACCCTTTCTTCCAACATTGTCAGGATAGATTATGGTACCCTCACCTAAGGAATTTTGAACGTTTTTGATTCTTATGGGGATTCGAGCCTTAATGACTTGTTCCATGGTGAATGGATGAATAACTTCTGAACCGTAGTATGTCAGTTCTGAGGCTTCCAATGGGGTAATAGTCTTCAAAAGTCTGGCTTTTTGAACCTTTCTTGGATCAGCAGTGAAAATACCATCAACCTCCTTCCAAATTTGTAGCTCGTCGGAGTTAATGGCAATGGCAACCAAGGCAGCGGCTAAATCGGTATAACCTCTACCAATACTTTGTAAAAGACCATTGGGCAAAAATCCAAAAAAACCAGTGATAATTGGAATTTTGAAGTTTCTCTTGACAGAGTTGTTGTAATCTATGATGTCCTTCAATCTGAATTTCAATTTCTTAACTAGGTTTTCGTAGAACAAGTTGTTCAAAGAGCCATCCTTGTTGAATCTGAAATCATCACCATCAACTTCTAAGGCCATAATATTTGATAGATCAACATATTCAGATTGCAAACCGACATCTTTACATTTGTAAGTGATGAACAAGCAGGACAGCTTTTCACCCAATGACAGTAACAAATCCTTGGTTCTGGTAGAAACTTCACCTAAGATCATGGAGGCTTGAATATAAGAGTCAATCTTTCTGAATTCATCAATAGTCTTTTCCACAAGCTCATTTTGCAAAGCCTCATCCTTGATGGTTAACTTGGCATTGTTTATGTGATCATTTTTTATTAAATCAATGATTTGCTTGACCTCTTCATCGTTGTTCATGCTGTACTGCTGGATCAAATCACAGACCTTAAGAATTCTGGAAGTGGTACCCTCTTCCTTGTTATAAGTGGATCTGGCTGAACAAACAACCATGACCTTTTTGTTTTGAGATTCAGAGTAGTTTTTTATAATGTCATTGACAATGTTTTCGTGGAACTTACCAATGGAAGTACCACCAAACTTTTGAACGATCCAGTTAGTTTCTTCTTCGTGTACCATATTTAGCTTTTGAGTCTTGTATTAGTTTGATAGATATATTCTCTTTTAAGTCAACATACCAATAATTTAATATTCTGTAATAAAAGATTTCAGATAATATTTTTAAAAAAAGATGAATAGTGCCTAATGACTCAATATATTTAAACCTGTATCGGGGGAAAAAAAAAACCCAAAGAAAATGGCATTATTGAAAATTTCACAGTATAATTGATTTATTTTTGTTCACAGTTATAGAAAAATCTACGTTGTTTTACATTTTGAACCATTGATGTGGTAATTTGATTTTTTTCACCACCATAGTTTTTGTTAGATGGTAATATACTCACTCTCGACGCACACAACAGTATTCAACAAAAACACAACACTTTTAAAGCACATAACATTTAAAATATATACTAATAATCCGAATAAGCATAAGCTTATGCCAAGTTATTCCTCTAAATAGAAGTAACTGAACAGCAGTAAGCTCATCCATATCCCCATTTTTATCAAGTTCTTCATTATGAACTTATAATCACTTTGCTTCACTACAATCTCCCTGTGAACAATCATGGACTCATTGAAATACACCATCTGCTCTGATGTGTTTGATCTGAATGTGTGTGAGTTATCGTTTACTGAACTCACGATACTCAGGTTGCTCAAGTTCGGGTTGCTCATACTGCTGTTGTTTCTACTGTCAACCATGCTTCTCATCACACGTCCTATAACACACTGTTTCCAATTTATATCGTACTTCAATGAATCCACATTGTGCCCTATGTCTATGAAGATCTGCGTACAATCTGTACCATTGTATTTCCTCAGTATTTTCTTACCTCCGGGGTGATCATTATAGTTTGTAAGGTCATACACTACATCGTATATTATGAGAATAATGGGTTTCAAACCTTGCAACTCCTTGTTTTTAATCGTTTTCTGTACATCCCTTTCAGTCATGAATGGAATTTCCATTTTTTTGATGGGGTCGTCAAGTTTGCTAAGGTCTTCTATATCTTTGCTATATAAATACTCAAACATGTTGCTAACTGCTGGTGAATTGTTTGGTATAAGTGAGACATTAGCGGAAGACATAATCAAAAGAGGCAAATATATGTTATTAAGGCTGGGGGATTTTGGTTAAAGTTTATTATATTTGAGTACTATTAGTGAATTTTACTTTAGAGGAAAAGTCTTGAAGTGATATATTGATGAAAATCAAGGGGGAAAAAATGATGATATAATAGTTTGAGTGCACGTGAAGCACGACTATTTTTTCTTTTTTTAAAAAAAAAAAAAAAAAAAGAATGAAAAATTTAAAATCAAATCTGAAAAAATAAAATCAGAAATAAGTGCAAACGAGAAAGTGAGAACAAGCCAGATAAAGAACACCACCAGTTTAAGCGTGCATTCAACAGCTAACTCTTTGAAGAAAGTAAATATGGCTGAAAACCTTCAAATATATCACTTTGTTGACATCAAGAACCCTTATACATCAACATTTTTGTCTAATGAGGACATGCTTGTACTGCTGAAGAATCAAGTAATTAGTGGACAGATCACATATCACAGCGTTACTCTGAGATCACGAGATAATCTAGTCATTACATTCCATGAAGCAATAGATTACAAAATAAACACAGAGCTTAAGGTTGATTTAGACTACCTAAACTACATCACACAAGTTTACAAGATCAAGTCAAATCCAGACTGTACAGGTCCTTTAAAGCTGACTTATCTGAAGCTGTTCAGTGATTTGGTCAAGCCCTTGAATGATATGAAAACATTGGAAAATATTCTTTTTAAACAAATGGATCTCCACAGGCCCAGAACCGGTAGGGACAATCAAGTTTTTCGTCCCCAAATCCTTTCATCCGTACACACAGACACTCCACTGCAAAACGATGAAGAGTGTGATCGATATATTTCAGTAGGCTTGATTATAAAGGATGATAAAGTATTGATGATTGGACGTGGAATGAATAAACCAGGATACGTGTTTCCAAAGGGGGGATGTGAAGGTGATGAATGGCCTTTTTCCGGCCTTACTGCTTTACGAGAGACTTATGAGGAAGCTGGTTGTATTTGTGAAATTGTGGAGGAAGACGTAACTAGAAACTATGTCCTAGACACAAAGAAACATAAGTTTTTTGTCTACAAGTTGAAAGTTTTGGAGTACCTAGACGATTACCCAGAAAGGAATAAAAGGAATAATCAGCGGAAATGGATGACCTTTGATGAGGCTCTAAAATCTTTTAGAAACATGAATCTCAAACCAGGAAAGTTGAAGTTATTTGTTAGTATTCTTGAGTATGGCTTTGGCAAAGTAGGCGAGTCACGTGCTAACAAGGAAAACTTTCACAAGACACTTGCAAAGCAAAAAGAAAAAAAATATCCACAACAAAAAAATCAAAGTTAAAAAACATAAACAGACAAGTTGATCTATGAGACAAATAAAGTACTATTCCAAACCACTTACTAGGAAAATATATACGCCATTATAATTAGCTAAGGCAAATTTTAAGATAAGCACAGCTTTTAATGTCAACATCTTCAGCAGTTCAAACACAACTAGATATTATAGTTAAGTTTCCCTCCAACAACAAATGTGGTGATTGTAAAAGAAAAAACAACCCTAGATGGGCCTCCTATTCGTTGGGTTTGATAATATGCATCCAATGTGCCGGCATACATAGATCATTGGGAACACACATAACAAAGGTAAAGTCCGTGGACCTGGATTTATGGAGGGATGAAGACGTTGAAATGCTATTGAATATGAGGGGGAACCATAGAGCTAATCTGAAGTACGAGGGGAAGCTGATGCTTT